>VDFB02061144.1:20724-249310 GCA_007258455.2 Sequoia sempervirens | reverse complement strand
CACCAGCCCGTCACAAGCGTGAGTCGGGAACCCCAGCGAGATACTGAAGGGCTTAGACCAACTCTTCACGTCTATCTAGGTATCACCCTAGCTTCGACGCTCTGCCAATTACGACGTGACTGGATTGGGGTACAGCTTTCGCTCTCCCCCCTTTGTATACCCCGCCGGTATGCATGGTTGGAATCATCCCTTGGGGTGATGAAATCCCCAAGCAGGTCCCACTATGAAGAAAGCACTAACCGCTTCCAACTACTCCCCAGGCTCACACGAAGTGCAAGGGGAAAGCGGAAACAAGCTAATACTCCCTTAGGGTAACACAAAAAGACAAGAACAAAAAACAACGAATATTACTCCCCCTAATTAAGCTATGTTCTTAGATTAATACAAACAACAAGGATGATTTTAAAGAAGATTGAGCAAATGGATAGCCCTGCAAGCAAATATTAGATATTTTATCCCGCTTTCTCCATCAACTTCACAAGAATATGCTGCAAAAGGTTAGCACAAAACACATGTATCCTTGCAAGAACAACGTTAATGAGGAAAATAGCAATTTAAATCTGAAATCAAAACAGCAATTTTACCTTCCAGGGGGCACAGTCACCCTTCTGTAGCAAAACAGGGGTGTAGACGCACTTCTGCAGCAAAACAGGGGCGTAGCCGCCCTTCTGCAAAAAAATAGGGCGTAGCCGCCCTTCTGTGAAAAATGGGGCGTAGCCGCCCTTCTGTAAAAAATGGGGCGTAGCCGCCCTTCTGTGAAAAATGGGGCGTAGCTGCCCTTCTGCACAAAAATGGGGCGTAGCCTCCCTTCTGTGAAAAATGGGGCTTAGCCGCCCTTCTGCGCAAAAATGGGGCGTAGCCGCCCTTCTGTGAAAAATGGGGCGTAGCCGCCCTTCTGTGCAAAAATGGGGCGTAGCCGCCCTTCTGCGATGCGTTCCTGAAAAAAAATTAAACAACAGCAAACGTAAAATACGGGAACCCGTTTGTGGGTCCCACCGGGCGTGCCAGAAATGTATACCCTGATATTTGCACTTCTCTAAATGAGCAAAACAACTAAGAGATATGAAAAAAAAATATCAAGGACACCTCAAGATTAGCCAAAAGAGAGTGACAAAACACTAAAAAAAGTAGATAGCACAAGACAAATAGTTTTACCTTCCTTTGTAGTTGATACTCCTTTGATTGGCCCTTGCTTAAGATAGGATGTGTGCTCCTTGATGGCTCTATTGAAGATCTTTGCTATGTGCTTGGATGCAAATGCAAGTGGATGTGATTGAAAATTGGATGAGTGCACAAAATGGCAGCATGTACTTGCAAATTGACTAAGTGTTGAAAAAGAAAATTGGCAGCATAAGGTTGCTCCCAATGAAAAAGTTCTTCCCCAAAAATTCCCTTGAGGAGGGGGATTTATAAAGGAACTTGAAGGGTCAAGATTGATCCAACAAGGTCAAGATTAAGGGCTATGGTGGGTTGAGAACCCACAAGCCCTCACATCTTGACATGTGGAGGATGAAGTGGATAAAGGGATATGAGGTGGAGATGAGTTGTCAAGAAGGTACATGAGGTAGAAAATGACATGCACCTTGGGGGATGAGAGGATTTCCACAAAAAAGGATTTCTTGTCCCCAAGTGGGAGTGAAAGGGACATTTGAGGAATTTTAGAATTCCTCAAAAATCTACATGGGAAAAGGAAAGGTGGTTGGGAGGATAAATGTGAATTAAAATTCACATTCATAAGATGATCTAGAGGATAAAAGGTGGGTTCCCAAAAAGGTGGGACTTGGTCACATGTGGAGATTGTGACAAGTCCAAGGTTGGTCAAGCATGTGAAGATTAGACAAGTCCAAGGTTCTAGAAGCCTTGAAAGGATGGAATGTGAATTAAAAATTCACATATAAAAGAGGGGAATCTAGGAAGAATAAAAAGGAATTAAATTTTTTTTTGAGAATGATTAGGCTTAATTAATCAATAATTAGAGGATAATTAGGGGCTAATTAGGATTAAAAGCCAACTTGCAAAAGTTGGAGGATGTGACACATCCTAATAAAGGATTAGGCATGTGCACATCCTTAATGAAGAGATTAGAAAATGGATTAGGATTATATAAAAATGACATGTGAGGAATTTAATAAATGTAATATTTATTTAATTTATTTGATGAAAAGAGGGATAGAGGGTAAGGTATTTAATTATTAATTAAATACCTTAGGGATTTGGCAGAATTAAAGATATTAATTAAATAATAGTAATATTACTTAATTAACTCGGATAAGAGGATGTTTAGATGAAAAGTGATAAATTTGGATAAATTAAGTGTCCAAATTTGGATGTCTACACATAGTATTATTTAGATCTAGATCATTGATGTAGGTTTTGAATTATCCTCCAATTCTCTTCCTAGTCAAGAATTGAATCATTGATACCAAACCATAAATATTTTTCCGCATTTAAATAAGTTATAGATACATACCTCTTTGCATTGTCACAACCATGGGAAAAGTGAGTAATATGATGTATCTTTCTAAGACATATGTATCTTTTCAAAAATCTCCTAGCAAGAACAAATACTTTCTCAAAGATATTTACCATCTCCTACACCATACTCGATAGTTGCATCATCCCCCTCTAGCTAAGGATGATTTCAGACAATATCGACATTAGAAACACTAGTGGCTATATAGAAAAATATGGATTCATCCCATTCGAGCACCTTATTCTAGCTCCAAAAAAGATTCAACATCATGCATTGCATCAAGAAGATTTAGTGACTCCATTTACAATAAAATTGTATACAATTTAACAATTTCATATACATATCATGAGGATAATTGACTATTCAAATGCATAACATCCTCCTTTTTCATCCATTGAATAAACACACATCCACACATCATTTGGTATCAAAATGAATCATGCTTACTTTTGTGGATCATCAACTATCGTAGTTTACATCTATATTCTCATAGGATGATTTAAAATTCTCCTTAGGACTACAAGCACACAAAGTTTCTTAACTTCACTTTGATATGGTTGAACTTCCAATACATAACACTAGACTCACATCATGCTAGCCAAACTCTCTTAATGATTCATTAAATAGTTCACCTTGAAGTCAACATCTATGTAATTATGCAAATCACACTTCTAAATTCACTTCATGGAGTCATTTCAACGCTAGTAACATTATTTTGAATCTACTATGTTTTGTGACTATATGTTTATTTGTAGTCTACTCCCATGTACATGAAGTGTTAATGCATCCATCCATAATGAAGCATGAGTTCATATACATCCTCACCTTTTTAGTGTTAGAGAATAGGGACTAACTTCCCTCCACACATGTACAAGAATCCATAATAAGGACCTTGATTCAAATAGTAATCACACCTATCTACTAGTTTTTTCCACAATTCTTGGGTAGAGACGAACTCCCTCTTGTACATCACATCTAAATAAATCTTTAGTTTGTTAACATAGGCCATTTTCCACTACACCAAAAGCCTAAGCCGTCAGTGAGGGTGCCACTAGAGAGGTTAAGGGGTGTTGACGAGGCTTTAAGGGTCCCATATGACAATAGTTTACCCCCTAATTGAGAGGTCCAAATGGACACAATCGACCATGAGGTAGAAAGAGCGTCGAGAGCGAGAGTCGAACCCTCCCCAATAGAGTCTCTAGTTTGTTAAAAAAGACCAACTTCCACTACACCAAAATCCCAAGTTGTTAGTGAGGGTGCCACTAGAGAGGTTAAGGGGTCCGACAAGGGTTGAAGGTCCTGCATGACAACATAGCATATGTTCACATTATCATCCATGTATCATTACATACATCTATTTCTTTCACTATCACCTTAAGTATATTCAAGTGTAATGAGGGTCATCACTCCTCAAGAAAGCACAAGTGATTTGAGGCTTTATCATTGCAAACTAAAATGCAATAAACACCATTTTCTACAAGAAAGGGAAAATGATCTAAGCACAAGTCTTACATATGAAGTCAAGAACATCCCACACACATGTCTCACACATAAAATCAAGGAAAATTTTAGCACATCTTGTGCATATGACTAAGAATGCTAAATCTCATGTAGCATTGAATTGTGTGTTAACATAGCACTAAGACACATCACACACATATGCACATCTATTAGTTCTACACAAGTGCATACGACTATACAATTTAGCCATGTGCACATCATAGTTGTTCTACACAATCTAATGGCCACATGTACCTTAGAGCCACAACATCTTAGGAGTTCTCTATGGAATTACTTTAGAAAATTTCCAAAACCTCCCCAAGAGTCATGCACTTAATCCTTCCACATAATGTACTACAACCACATTCTTTTCCTTTGCAATTTCACATTGGACCATGGACATGTGAAATAAGGAACAACATCATCCACATGCTATGATTTCATAAGCATGTAGCACTAGGTAGACCTTGTCCTAGACTTTGGATCATGATATTACCATATGGTTGATATGCATCCAATCCTTCCTACCATTGCTTTCAAACTCATCATTAATCTTTATATTTTTTAATTGATGTTAATTGGGTAATATCTACTTGTTTTCTTGTTGGTAGGCCCAATAAATCCTATGAAGATCTATCAAAATCATCATTGGATTCATAAGTTTTCTCCTTTTTATCCTCATTATAGTCTATTTTGATGTGTTCATCCATGTGAAGCTTTGAGGTAGTACTCTCAATTACCATCACCAAGTGATCTTATGTGTCTAGCAAAGAAGATGAAAATGTCATACAATGATACTCCTCCCCATCTTTACTCTAATATAGTGCAAATTGGTCATAATCATATTGAATTCATTCAAATGCTTGGCCATAGAGCTATCATCATCCATTATCAAGGTATACAATTTCTTTCATAGGAAAGTTTGGTAACTAGGGATTTAGCCTAGTATAAGTCTCCTAACTTCTTCTAAAGAGCTTGTGAGCTGAGTTCTTCATGTACCTTCAACAAAACTATTTTTTCAAGTAGATCCTAATGAGGCCCTTTTCCTTCTACCCAATAGATCCTAGTTATTTTATGACATTACAGTTGGTTTAGAACTAAATATTGTTACACCCTGTGTATTATTATCTATTTACTATTACCTAGTTTGGTAAATTGCTTCAATATATGTGAATGTGTTTTTATGAATTTTGATGGAAATATGATGAATGGATGTTTGATTCAATTAAATTATTTACTATTCAGTATATGAAATATATATTATGAATATGACATGTATGTGATGTATATGAATACATTGATTCAACTAACTACTATTATGGTGAACTAAGCTTAATGCAGGAACACGTTCAAGCCTCCAAAAGAGAGGGGAAGTATCACTCAAGAGAAGAACTTGATCTCGTAACTTTTAATTCGACTTTACTGAGCATTCACACACTCATGCCCTAGTTGGTCTTAGTTGAGTCTAGTCAGTTGGGTAGATGGTAAGTGATCTTTAGTCTAGTTGTGTATGTTTTTATTGATTTGTGATCTTGTTGCATGAATGTTTGAAATAAGGTAGGTGATGAAGTCTTGATGTTAAGTGGAAATCCTTCCTTGTGTGTTTATTGTTATGTCGATGAGATATATGCATAAAATGTATATATATGTATATATGTACGTGTTTATGGTACTCATACATATGAGTGAATACGTACATGAGTATACGTGGGTAGACGTACCTACGCATGCTCATGGACGGATTACCCATATGCATGGGAATACCGATTATGATGACATATATATATATGTTGATCGAAGAAATTGTGAGTACAAGTGTTTTTATAAAGATATTAAAATGGTATTATGTATATGTATATATATGTGTATAAGTTAATATAGTCACATATATATTAATATATAATTGTATATATATATATGTAATATTATTCTTTATATATCTATATATATTATATTATATATATATGTGTGTGTTTAATAATTAAATGTATTTGATAACTTAATGAAATAGATATATATTGATATATATGTATATATATAATATGATGGATATACACACACACATATAAATGAAATTTGTTGAGATAATCTCCAAGCGCATAACATAGTGCTATTCTTAAGTGAAGTGTTGTAGTGAATAAAGTGCATATATCACATAACATAGCCTACAATACAATGTTAACCAATGCATAAAGAACTTTAAGACCAAGTCAAACCAATGAATAAAGCACGTAAGAGTTTATACGTTGTTGTGTATGCATATGAATAAGAAGTTAATGTTGTTTAAAAGCCATTTGAAACTATCAAACCACATTCTATTATCTTGTGCACCAACATATGAATGTGGTGTCATATTGCAAGTGTTTGGAATGTATACAAACTCTGCAAAATGTGCATAAGTCTGTAAATAGCATTGAGACTCAATCAAGAGCAAACTTGGCAACAATATGTGAAGGAATTTGAATTAGGAAAGTTGTTTTGAGCTTGTTGTCCCTTATAACAAGTCAACTCAACCATTTAAATGGTGAGGATTGTTATGTATTGCAAACTTGTGAGTTAGCTTGGCGAGTTGTTGCATGAGGTTAGAAAGGTAGTACAAATATTAACTTGTTTGTAGCCTTTGGTTGCTCACAAATTAGTATAAATAGAGGTACCCATTCTACCAATTGTTACACTTATCATTATGATTTTCCTTGTGTTATTCTGCTGCAATTTTTGTGCTAAATGAATTGAGAGTTGTGAGATAGAGAGAGTTGTTTGTTGTTATACATTGATTTTGTTGAGAGATCTAGAGAGAAGCCAGTAGAGGAATTTGGGTAGTTCATAGTGGATGTTGCAAGAGATCTTGAGCCAATAAGCTAGGAGGGAAGATTATTTAGCTGGATCTTTAAAAAGGAATGTTGATTTCTACTCCTTTGTCATTATGTTGAAAAGATTGTTTATTATGATGCCATGTTGGAAAGATTGTATTATATGTGTGTTTCGATGCTTGCAAGTCTTTTGAAAGTTCTTTGTTTATTTCTTGTATTGGGAAACATTTCTTTTGGTTTTAAATGTATATAGTTATTTATACTATAATGGGGTTTTTATATGATTGTATACCATTTATACTATTCATAGAATGTCAAAACTATACGTAGTTTGACAATACTCTAGGTGTGTAACATAAGATAGAGTTGTATTATGATTCTTATAGCAAAGGAAATTATATATAAGTTAATGGGAAGGTTATTCCTAGGGTTAGGATAATCCACGTGAAAGGGGATAACCTTAGAATAGAATACTAATGGTCAATACAAATCAAGAAATTAAATGTCTTGAAATAGATGACTTCACTCAAAGTTACTAGGTGATGAATCTTTGGCCAAAGTAGTGTAGGTAGCCACTATCTACATTGTCAGTTCACTGTGTGATCCAATTTACATTCTAGGATGAGGTAATCATATATGAGGTAGTGGGTATTATGGTAGCTATAGATGTGTAGGACACATCACTATGCTCATAAAAGGCTATTTGAAGGATGAGGTTACCAAACCAATCTCTTTGTTGAAGGGAGGGCCATCTTACCAAGTTTGGTAGATGTACAGGGGACCGTAGTAAGTCCATAGTTGGCAGAAAAGCACTTGAGTGATGCTTCTCCTCATGCAGTTGGAGGCCAAGATTTGAGAGGACATTCTTGACCATTTGTATTTCTAGTTCTTGTAAATCTTGTTGAAACAATGTATGTAATCATGAGTCCATCTAGATATGGAAATTATAATGTGAAACGTTATCTTGAATATATTTATGTAAAGTTAAATCGTACTTATATTATTGGAATGATTCTTTGATTATGAAATGGAAAAGTTTGGATAAAGTTATATTTCAAATGATGCATTTATTATTGAATAGTTTTTTTTTTTTGCTTTTACATTAGATGCATAGACAAATTACATGTGGGTAAAACTTAGTAGATTTACTAGGTAGAACAATGGGAATGTTACACGTGGTATCAGATCTACCAGGTTCAACTCTGGAACCCATGTGCCCGCTATGTTTCCTATCCAACATTATATGAGTCTAATGTTTGGAAATTCTTGTGCTAGGATGGTGTGTCTAAAGATGATTATGAGAAATTTAGTAATCGGAAATGAGCACTTGCTTCGGGCCAAGAAGGAAAGAGAAGCCCTTGTTCATACCATTAAGGGAACTAATTATGGTCATGCCATTTGGCTAAGCAATACGGAGACTTTCAGTCATTTCCCTTTCGTGAATTAGTCAAGAGAAGAGAAGGATGAAAGATGTTGCCAACTTCAACTTCTTACCTTCTATCTCACTAGCTAAGTCAGATTCTTTTTCACTTTCTAGGGATATGCCCTTAGAATGTAGTGTTAGTCTAGTCATGATATTTAGGGATCCTCAAGTTCTTCCCTTAGCAGAAGTCATTGTAATAGCCACAAGTGGAAAATCATAGGGATATGTACCTCAAAACTATGTGTACGAGGATAGATCAGAGGGTTATTGTCCTTTCATTGATGTAAATGAGAAAAAATATTAGGGTTATATCCCATAAAGTTATGTATCAAAAAGTGAATCAAAGGGATATTCTCCCTTAGACTATCTAAATATTCATTCTATGTAAACTCAAGGAAATTGAAAATCCTTTTTGATTATAATAAAAATCTTATTTTGGAAAAAAATTATGAACGAGTTCATTTAAATAGAATATCTTATTTGAATGATAGATATTTTTGGAATATTGTTAGAATTGAGAAAACCTTCATAGATCTAATTAAAATGAAACCTTCAAGTATAACTATTCTTGGAAAAATGGTTAGGACAAGAACTAGCTTTGGGGAGAGTCAAGAAGTAGGTCAAGGAAATGAGAATGTCGAAGCTGAGTTGGACTGTATTCTGGCTATCATGGATGAAACTAGAACAAGAATAGGAAACCTCAAACAAGAAGTTAGGGGAAAGGAAAGAGAGGAGCAAGAAGTCCCAAATAATGAAGAAGAAGTTCCTAACAATGAGGAAGAAGGGGAGAATTCCTATGATCCCACTCAATCTAGTGATCAAGAGAGTGATAGGTCACAATCATATTCTAAGGGAACCATAAGGAAGCATTTTGAAAATGAGTTATCAAATGACATGAGGAAGATCACACCACAAAATTTGAAGGTAGTGCTATTGGAGATGCAAAAGAAGCATGGCTTATGGAGATGGAGAAGTATTTCAAAATCAAAAATTACTTTGAGGTCACTAAAGCCATATGGGGAGCATTTAAATTGGCTGGTGAAGCATCCAACTGGTGGATGAGTAAGAAAATGGAGCTTAGGATTAGTTATTTAAGTCTCACATGGAGCAAGTTTGTGGAGATTTTCTGAAAGCGATGGTTTCCCCAACTCTTCTATGACCAAAAGCTCATTGACTTCCAAAACCTGAGGTAGGGTGACTCCTCAGTGAATGAGTATTGGGAGAAGTTCACTCAACTTCTAAAGTACATACCTATGTACTTGAAGGATGAACAATTTCGTATAAGAAAGTTTATCATGGGTCTAAATGTGCAAATAGGTGGTGAGGTAGACATGCATAGTCCAACTACCATGGATTTGGTGTATGAGAAGGCAATTAAGCAGGAACACAAGCTTAAGTCTACCTGAAACTACCAGGAGAGAAAGAAAAAGAAGCCCATTTGGACATATAATAATCAAGCTCCAAGGAACCCTAGTGAAGGGAAATTTTTTCAAAAGCAAGGGGATAAGGTACCCCAAAATAATTGGAGTGAACCAAGAAGAGATCGAAGAGGGAACAACAACAATTATAACAACTATTACAAAAGAGCTATGTTCCAACAAAGGATTCACGTTGTTGTGGATAATCGCCAAGCGGAGTACCATATTACTCCAGTAGAAGATTTAGGTACTTAAAGTTTGGAATTACCATTTCAATTTTAATAGATACTAGTGCAACAAAAAATTTCATTTCTCCTAGAGTAGCAATTCATATGTCTAAAAAAATTGGCTATATGAAAAATTCTTGGGTTGTATAATATGCAAATTGGACAAGAGCTAAAGTAAGTCAATGTCTATTCAAAGAAAGAGTTATAATAACCCAATTTTTATTGCATTTTAAATTATAATGTGATAAATTGAATTATTGAGGAAATTTAATATGTTGAATGAAAATTTTGATATTTCTGAAAAGTTTGAAAGAAGTTGACCATCATTGACTATGTGATCTTTTGAATTATCTTATAACTTTATCATGATTGAACGTTACTAATGAACTATGTAAGTGCAAGTGTGTGAAATTGCAGGATAACAAGATGAAGAACAAGAACATGGTTGAAGTAGGATTGTTTAGCTAGATTGAACGGTAAGCTTGATGTAATATGGGTGCATACACCTCAAACAACATGATAGTTACATTTGAAAATACATTAGAAAATCATAACGACTTGATCCAACGATTGAAAACAATAGGCTTGTGGTTGATATACATGCGATTTGTTATTTAAATGTCTATTTTGATCTTGTATTTTCAAAAATAAAACTTGAAAAGAAATGAAAGCATGACATAGTGCATGAATGAACGTATGTGTTTCAAAAGGATTATTTAAAGCATATGAAAACCATTCCTTTCAAAATGTTATTGTTCGAAATAAAATAAGAGTTTATTATTATTTAAATATTATGCATATATATATATATAAAAGAACGAACGATGTGCAAATATATGTATATATATATGTATGTATATATATACATACATATATATAATGTATACATATACATATATACACATATACATATATATATATATAATGTATACATATACATATATAGTGGGGCGGAAATAAAATTAATGTCATTATGAAAGAAACGACCCATTTTTCATGCAGTAATATTTCCATTTTGAAAACACATCTCTAGAAAAAACAACGAACATTATTGACAGGTATCCAGGAAAAAGGCAAGGGGCAAGTAACTCAGTTGTGAGGAAAAATCAGACAAAAGCTTGGGAAAAAGCTCAACTTGAGGTAAATTGATATTTTGCTTTGGAAATATGCATGATTTGTCAGTGTTTTTATTAAAAAGGCTTGCAATATTCTTTCAGTTTGTTGAGTTTGATAGAATCAGTATTTTAAATATTAAAGGACTATAATTGTAATCGGCTTATAGGCTAGTCGATCTAATGAAAATCGACCATATTTTGGTCTATGTAACCAAGGCCTATCGACTGAGCATGAAGCTTCTAGTTATGCATTATTTTGATCCTTTTAGCATGTTGGCCGATCTTGGCCAAGCCAAGATTCAACGTATATTTTCGCCTTTATCTATTTTTCCATGCATGTAAGTTAATCGAGCCATTATATGGCTATTAGATTTAATTCGATTAATAGAAAATGCATCATTTGAAATCAAATTTAAATCAAAATATTTTGATCGTTCCCCTTAGGGAAACATCTATATATTGCCATCCTTATGGTTGTCACTCTTTTTATATGATGTTTGATGTCACATTTGGCTAGGCCAAATGGTGGAGGCCGCACCCTTTGGGTGTTTAGTTTTCTTAGAAACTCTGAGCTATATGAAAACCGACACCAATCTTCTTAGTAAGCATTGTTCACCTCTAATAAGGGAGGAACAAATGTATCATTTTAGTCTTTGCATTTTGTTTGAATCGATCTCCTAGATCGACTAGCCACAAGTTATTTTTTTTTAGTTGGTAATAAGATTTTTTATTGAGAATTGAAATAAAAGGATTACAGAACCAATTCCAAAACAACATCCATAAAAGATCCTACCAAACCCCATCAAACTGTAAATTATTAACCAAAGAGCTACCCCCAAATCTAGCTTAACCAACTTATACAAAGAAAAAGGATTTAAAAACAACTAACAACTAAGCTTAAGCTCAAAGACCTCCATAACACCCATTAATAGGTTAAAAGTTAAAAGTTTTCTTCAATCTTCCTTTAGTCTAAGATCGTAAGCCCATAGCAAAAACTTTCTTCTTCTCCTTCTTTGCTTTCTTCCCCAAGACTGTTTGCCACCCATCCTCGAACCTTGCAGCCTCCTTCTGCCAGTCCAAAGGTAAATCTCGGGGACTCCTCCAAGCTCCATTCCCACTGCTAACATGCTATTGTTGATCTTTAGTTGTCTGCTTTCCAACATCATTCACCTAAGATCACACACCACCTTTCTTTCCCCTACACTCTGGTGTTGCAGTCCTAGTTTTGTAGATCATCTCCTTGACACTTCCATTGAGGGCAGATTTAGCACTATTTTTAGCTTGAGTCCCTTCTCGAGTTGGAGCCTCCTTAACCTGTTGCTGCTCCATACTTCCAACCTCCTGCAACAATGACTTCTCTACCAAATTTGGCTCTGCTGAAGCCTGATTCTCCTCCTTTGCACCTTTTAGCTGAGATAACCCTTGTTTCACCTCCTGTTTCTCCACCGTATAGTGCTGGGTGGTTGCATCTTTCCACCAAGAAGCCGATTTGTTAGATCTATGCTTGGTACATTCAACTGCCAAGTGCCCAGTGATGACATATTCTACACCTAAAAGGCACCCTTTCATAGTCTAGGGGTTGCACCCAACAACCCTTTGGATGTTTTAAATGAATCTCCTTTAGAGGCACCTTGGACACATTCATTTCTACCAAGATCCACGCATAAGTCAAGTGCAGAAGATTTGAAGAACCCTCATCCACCATTATGAAGGTTCCTAAAGAGTTACCTATCGCTTCCAAGCATGCATGAAACTAGAATTGCAAAGGGAGGTTAGGAAGTCTCACCCATTGGGGGACTCTTTCAAAAAATTCTGTGGCTGAGTTGAAGGCCGGATGCCATGGATTTTTAACATTAGTACACGTGTTTCTCTTCCCAATCCTAATGATATTCACAGAGGATCTTATCTCTATCATGTTCTTTCTCAAAAACAACAATAAAAAACCTCTGGCCATTGGATAGATTTGAACATACCCTTTCAACAGGGGCATCTAGTAGTTGGAAATCCACTGATGAAGATCAAGCAAGCATGGCCAGTATCCCATGAATCTCCCAATTAGGTCCAACTTGGTGAAGAATTTTTCATTGAAGACCATTTCCTTCACCAGCTCACCATCTAAATCCAAAGTGATTGAATAAGAAGAAAGGTGGGAAACAGGGTCTCCACCATTCCCCCCAGCAGATCTTTTACATGGGTGTTTTTCCCTAAAACACCCATATTTGCTTTTCTCTAAACTCTACTTCTTAAAATCCTTACAGGATCTGTCCCCACTAGAAGTGGCATATCCTTGTTGATGTTGTAGCTATCCTCCATTGACAGGAGCCAAGACGCCTCCATCTGTCGACTGCCTTAGTGAATCATTGTGGCTTTCCTGACCTACAACATAATTGGCATAGTCTCTGTTTAGAGCAAAAGCCCCAAACCTACCTTGTGGTGCCTTTCCTTGGAAGCTTGGCGCGGGTAAAGCCCTAGTCGCCTCCTCTAAAATTTGACTGTTGTTGGCCATTGCTTCCGCTTGTAATCTCGCAACTTTAGCTACAATTTTAATTCAAATGACTAGCCACAAGTTATTAATCATAGATTAAAACCTTGCATGTCAGGTTGTATATGCCATTAAAGGGAATTGATGTTGCTTAAGGTAAAACTGAAACTTTCATTTATCTGATAGTCATTTTGTGGAGTGACAAATGACTTGATTATTTATTCAATCTTTCTGATAACATTAGGAACATGGGTTCTTTTATAAAACGCTAGAAGTATTAAATTTATTTCAGACTCTTATGGTTATTTGGTTTCTAAACAACAAACTTTTATTGCACAAAGGAAATTAGTATTATTTATATACATGAACACCTCGTGATGGAGATTTTGTTCTTTAGTATTTAGTATAGGGTAACCAGAATTTGTAAACGACACCATTTTATTATAAACTATAATTTATTTAGCTGAAAATAACATCGTTTTGTTATAAACAATGAGTGTTTATTTGTAAATAGTATCATTTGTAATAAACTATAATTGTTTAGCCGTAAACATCATCGTTCTGTTATAAACAGTGAGTGTTTATTTGTAAACAACATTGTTCTATAATTGTTTAGTTGTAAACAACATCGTTTTGTTATAAACATTGTATGTCTAGCTGTAATCAACATCGTTTTGTTATAAACTGTATTTGTTTAGTTGTAAACAACATTTTTATGTTATAAACAATGTTTGTTTAGCTATAAACAACATCGTTTTGTTACAAAGTGTAATTGTTAGTTGTAAAAAAAATCGTTCTGTATAAACAATAGTTGTTTGGCTACAACAACATAGTTTGCTATCACATCTTGGTTTGATACAAACGACATAAAACTGTTCAAATAGAATTGTTCTTAAGATTCTTTTACTTCTTGTAATCTGACAAGGATATGTCAATCTGAAACATTATTTGAATGATAGTAATATGATTTATTGGTTTTTATTTCAAAATGTATGCATGCACAAATTTATAACTTAAGTTGGCACATATATGTGTATGCACATAGACCTTCATCTACGTACATACACATACTTGTGTCATACCTTCTTTTGTTACTTATATTGAATTCATTCTTAAATGAATAATGATTTACGTTGAATGTAATCATGTGTCATGTGTATGATATGACTGGATAATGTATTGATCAGTTCCATGTGAATCATTTTTTTGATTTTTTTTTAATGAGGAAATAAGTAGACTGAATTAATTTTCCATAGATATGTGTGTAAAGAATATTCTCTTAATTGAGTATAACAACAACACCTAAGTCGACTAGAGCACCTCAGGGTAGATGTTGTTAGAGGGTAGATAGTTGTTATGGAATAATTGTGTTGTAGAAAGTTACCTTCCGGGAGCAGTGCCGAAATGGAGTTCAGAGAGTATAGGTTTTGCTTTTACCAAAACTTATTGGTTGTTGTTGCAACATTATTTGTATGCTTGGCCAAGAAATTAGCCCATTATGTATATATGGACTTTGTGATAACACTCTTTGCCATTCCTAGCATAGATCTTTCATTTTTCTAACTTATAGATAGAGATGCATGATGATGTATGGGCATGCACCAGATTCCACTTTGTATATTTTTCTCTTGCTAAACTTTCCATGCAGGGTCGGGTATTCTTCTTAAGTTGGAAGAATTTTGGGGAAGTGTAAGCTTCATGGTTGGGTAGTAAAGCACTTCAACCATGTTCTCGTCCACCAGTGGAGGCAAGCGTCAAGAGGGAATCTTGGATGTTTACAAGATTATCTTGGTCTATGATGTAACCTTGATGTAAAATTTATACATTGTATTGATTATGTGGCCTTATGAGCCAAGTCAACTTGGATATTGTAATTGACATTGAAATTGAATATATTTATATTTGATTCATTTTGATTAGACATGTGTTGCTATGATTGAAAATAGCTACTTGGTTATGTCTTTTTAAAATTAAATATTCACAATGTCATTTGCAATAATATAAATTAAGTAATAATTTGGATGGGTTGTTACAAGAGTTGAACTTCCAAGTTTCAACAAAAGTAAATTTATACGTAGCCCCTTTAGGTTCTCATGATGTCATCCTATGGATGAATTGGTTATGGAAACATAGGGCCAAAGTAGATTGTGATGCTAAAATAGTTGAATGCTTAGATGATCTAGGTAACTGGGTGTCAATACAAGGAACAACTAGAGAGTTTAAGTTATGACAAATATCCACTATACAGATGCATAGGGAAATGAAGAAAGGTTGTCAACTCTTTGCAGTAAAAATGGGGAAAATTGAGGAATGTAAGGAATTGATTTCTCAAGATGATATAGTATATTATGGACCTCAAGACTCCCAAGATGTCAAGGAAGGTGAAGTATTGGAATTTGGAAGAACATATATGGAAAACTATCCTATTTTATAGAAGTTTGTGGATGTATTTCCAGAGGAATTACCTAGATTACCACCTAAGAGGATATTTGATTTGTCCATAGACATAGTACCAAGGTCGAAAACCTATATCGAAAGTACCATATAGGATGACCACAAATCGATTAATGGAGTTAAAGGCACAACTAGAAGAGTTTTTGTCTAAAGGATTGTTAAGACCTAGTGTTTCACCTTGGGGAGCGCCAATGATCTTTGTAAAGAAGGATGGTACATTGCGCTAATGTATTGATTATTGGTTGCTTAATAAAGCAACAATAAAGAACAAGTATCCATTGCCACGTATCAATGATCTATTTGATTAGATGCAAGGAATGACATTATTTTCAAAGATTGATCTATGTTATGGATATCGACAATTAAGAATCAAGGATGAAGATATTTTCAAAATTGCTTTCAAGACTAAGTACAAACATTATGAGTTCACAATTCTACCATTTGGGCTGACGAATGCACTAGTAGCATTCATGAACCTAATGAACAATGTATTTAGAGACTGTTTGGATAAGTTTGTGTCAATCTTGTTGGATGATATTTTAATTTAATCCAAGAATGAAAAAGAACATCTCAAGCATCTAGAGATTGTTCTCCAATGATTCAGAGATCAAAATTTATATGGAAAACTCTCAAAGTGTACCTTCTTCCAAAAGAAAGTATAGTATTTGGGTCATGTAATTTTAGATGATGGAATTGCGGTGGATCTAGTGAAGATAAAATAAGTGTTAGAGTGGTTGGTGCCCAAGAATATGATGGAAGTTAGAAGTTTTATGGTTTTGGCTGGGTATTACCATAAGTTTGTTGCAAAATTTTTGAGAATAGCTTTTCCCATCATGTCATTGCAAAGGAAGGGGAATAAGTTTGAGTGGTTTGAGAAGTGTCAGGAAAAATTTGACCAACTTAAGGAAATGTTGACCAGAACACCAAAACTAAAAGTATTTGATCCAAATGGTAAATTTGTAGTTATTACAAATGCATCTAGAGAAGGATTAGATGGAGTATTAGTGTAGGAAGGGAAAGTCATAGCTTATGAATCTAGGAAGCTGAAGCCCTATGAACAAAGTTATGGTTCACATGATTTAGAGTTAAAAATAGTTTTCCATACATTATAGATGTGGAGTGAACCATAGATTTTTGGGTCTATGTGCTTCTCTTACGCTCTTAGGGTTTTTCACCTAAAAGGGGAGAGATAGGCCAAAAACCTTGGTGGTTCACTCAAATTAAGATGTGTATGATGAAATTATTTCTAAATGAAATGATGTGGATGAAATTAAGTATTGAAATTGATTGATTAAGTATGAAAAACCTATGAAACAAGTGATATTTGAAAACACATTGTGTAATGCAGAAATACCTAGAAATGAATGCAAAACTGAACATAAATGAAACAAACTAAAAGTGTACACCTGGAATGTCGATGAAGACTAGAAATGGATTTTGGAATGTTGATAATCCTAATTTTTAGGCCTGGTGGGACTCATTTTCCATTTTGTGTGAATTAGTCCCAGTTTTGCAAAACTGAGCCAAAACATGTTTGTGACAAAAGGGTCTCTAAAAATGCAAAAAACTCAAAATTGACCTAGAGGTGGGAATCATTCTTGACTCATGGAGAATGAGTCCACTTTTGAATTTTTGAATATTCAAAGGTGGAGCCCAGAGCTCTCGGTCTACACTTTGGCTTTCTACAGATGTCTGCTTCCGAAACTCTGATTTCCGAACTTGAAAAATGAGTTTTTGTTGATATTTTGACTTTTTGAATGAAGAGAAGACTTGAAAAACCTTGAAACTTGATCTCTAATGATTTCCAAGCTTCCAAGAATCCTAAATCTGCAAACACACAAGAAGAGAAGAAGAAATGTTGAATGTTAGGGCATGGGGGTTTGCCTTGGTCAAACCCCTTTTAGGTAATTAAACCAAAATATTGAAAGAATGGAATGAAACATGCAACAATGAAGTCGATTACCTTTCCATGATGTTTGATCTTGAAATTCTATAGCAAAATATGAAGAATTTGCCCTTGAATGTTTAAAAATTAATATCTTGGTGACTTGAAATGATAAACCCTAAGTTGCTTGACTTGAGATGGAAGATTGGTGGATGAATAATGATAAGAGATGTGAATTAGGGTTAAAATACTTATATTTATAGGAAATTCACCTATTTCACCTGTTAATACCTCATCACAGGCCGACATGAAGAAATATTAAATTTAAATTTCACTTTTTTCCCACTCAAAGGTCAAAATTGGACCAAATGGGACTCATTCGCCACACATGGGGAATGGGTCCCACCTGGATGGGATTGATTCTCTATGCATGGTGAATGGGTCCCATAGGGGCCAATTTGATAGCTAGGAAGCCAGGAGATGAGGAAATAAGGTTTAAATTGCAACCTTGTTGGGTATTTGATCAGTTTAAGCCTCAAGATACACAATATGGGTTAATAGGGGACTATTAGTGATGATGTAAAAGTTAATTAGGGCTTGGGATACAAAATTCAATGTGAAAGTGTGATTTGAATACACTTTACAACACTAAATGAGGTCCACATAGCCTAGGAAGGCACAAGAACCAATGTGAATGTGTGAAACACATTACAACACTAGTTTTAGATTAAGTTTAATTCAAAAAGCTTCTACATTGATGTGAAGAAGCCATTAAATACATTTTATAATGTTGGATTAGGGAGAAATGGGTTCATTAAATCTAGAAACACGTGAAAGTCCATTACAAGACTTTACAACACCTTCACAAGACATCATTAAATGCATGTTATTCAATTTGCAAGGGTCCAAGACCTAGTGTGGGTGCATAAAATGCCTCACAACACCTAAATCAAGGGCTCATTAAGTCCAATTTATCATGAATTATTCCCATGTCAAGCAAGAGGTACTCTTTTCTATGGTGCATGGAGACATCATCTGTTGGGAAAACCATTTGAATTGAAGATTGATCATCATGGTCTAAAGTATTTGTTTACCCAACCCAATTTGAACACATGAAAAAGGAGATGGTTGGAGTGGATATTTGACTATGATTTCAATATTAGTGTAAAGGTTTTCTTTTTACCTTAGTCATTTTATTTTTTTGGGTTTGTATAAACGTCTTCAGTGTCAGGTGCACCTGTGCTCAAATAAAAGATCGAAAAGGTGCACAATGCACCACGTGGTGGCTGCACAACTTTTCCCTTTTGTTTTCCTTTCGGGAGGAGATTCATGACATTTTTTTGTTGGTCAGACTTTTCCTTGGGAGCTATATTTGCAAGTTTGGGAGTTTCCGCCCTGCTAACATGTCATCCTCTTGTTACAGGTTATTTGCACTGCTTATAAAGATATCTAGTCGGGTCATTTGTTTGAGCTGGCTGGTTTTTTTTCTTCTCTTGGTTTTTGGGACGAAAGTCTTTGAGTTGACACCTCACAGTAATGAGATCAATTAATTGCATCTATTGCTAGGTAGTTACTCTTAGGATCTGATCATATTTTAGGTCTTATCTTTGCTTAAATATCTGGAGAACATTAATGCAGTAGCTGAGGAGTCAATACAAAGATCTTTTGCAGCCTAACTAAGATTTTGGGATTGGATCGTGTGTTATCAACCGTTAACACCTGGTAGTCATTACTTCTGGATTGAGGTGATGTTTTCTTTCTTCAACGGCTATAAAAGGAGGGTGATGTTACCAGAAAAAAAGATTGATGATTTTTTAGAAAATGTATTTTCCAAGAGGAAGTTGTTTTCTCCAAAAAGAGGAATTGTTTTCCTTTTAAAATTTTCTTAGAGTTTATGAACTATATTTCAGAAAGCAAGTTATAGAACTACTTTATTTTGGAAAATTATATCTATTAAGGTTTAAACTCTTGTTGGATTGGCATCTGACCTTTGTTTCAAAGTTCAATTTTAATTAAAGCACGAACTATTAAGGGGAATTTTTGAGACTGTGCATGTATGGCCTTTTTCAAGTCTTCTTTCTTTATACTATTGTTTTGAATGAAACATTGTGTCTTGTAAGCTATATTCTGATAGTTTAAATAGCATATTTCTATGCTTTATGCTTGTACTGTGAAATAACATTTTGGGAAAAATCAGACTATGTCATTGGACTTTTTTGTTATCTTTGAAGTTGTTATTTTTCTGTGCTATGCTGTATTGGGAGATAGGGTTCTTATAATTTTTGAAATATTATTCTTTTACTCTAAGGACTTTTTATGTTTGATCAAACCTCAATGAACACTGCCTGTGGAAAGATTTGAAAGTCTACACTTTGCTTGAAGTTAGCCTTTGTTGTTCTTTCTCTTTCCAACAATGAGGGGTTGTGGCATTTTGTGTCCTCTATATCAATCATAGGAATAATTTGATTTTGAAATGTTGTAGAAGCTTTGGTGTATTGCCTTTCATGTTTAACATTTACATTTCTTTTTTCTCCCTTATCTCAAAACCCTAAAAGAAGAGCCTAATTTCTATAAAAAAACTGAAGGTATTCAGTGAGACACAATTTGTCCCCCACTCGCTGAATTTCCCATAAGACTGTTGGAGAGGCGCAAGCTTTGATGATCAATAGTTCTTTTTTTGGCATGCCCAGTGGGATCAAAGTTTTTCCAAACAACTGATTTTGAAGTTAGAAATATTTCTTAAATCAGGCTAAGGAAGGAAACTAGAAATTCCATGCCTAGAGTCCAACTGAGAGCATCCTTGAGAGGTCATTTTTTAGTACTCCTAGTTACTTACCTCAAACCCTAGAAGGAGAAGAAATATAGTTTTTGTATCACCTGTAAGGAGTAATAGAGCAAGAAGTCAAAGCCCCTTATCAAGAGCCTTATCTACTCTGCCTGGAGGTTTAAATTTCTAGATAAGATTTCCTATATACCCGATTCATAGAAATCTTTTCCTCATGGCTCAAGTACCTCCTCCTGCTCCTAGAAACTTTGTAACATGGGACAACAGTAGTCTGTTACAACCACCCACACCCCTAGATGTATGGCCTACTATTCTGGCTAATGCCCTTAAGGCTATCCCAAGATTCTCCAGGGAGGATTTTAAAACCCCTTCCAAACACCTTCAAGATATAGCAGAGGTATGCAGGGTACACAAAATATTAGAGGAGAACATTGCTCTAAGACTATTAGCTGCCTCTTTTAAGGGAAAGGCTCAAGATTGGTATCGATCTCTAGCCTCAGGTTCCATTCTTTCTTGGGACCAACTCGGGAAGTGCCTGTTCGAACGATTCTTTGAAAAGGGAGACCGTTCTTCACTATTGCAACAAATAATCACCATAAAGAGGGCCCCCAAGGAAGCCATGAGTGATTTCAATACTAGGTTCCATAGGACCTGGCAAAGGATTCCCGTGACTGCTCGACCTTAGGCCGTGATGGCATTCATGTTCTACCTAAAGGCCATCAATTCGGATATCGCAGTTATGGTAACCTCCATCTGAGGGAACACCCTTCTTGACGCATATGAGATGGCGATGCATTTAGAGAATAACCTGATCGATGTTGGGAAACTTCTGCCTCAGCCACCAATGCCAATATTCACAGAAATCTCTGACAACTGCCAAGAGGAAAATAATCCAAACACCCCCGCCGTGCAATTAAAGCTGGTCAGCCCGCAACCTATGAACGAATACCCTACCACTCAGGCCAGCACATCGGGTCTCTCATTAATGGTGGCGAATATCATTGATATAAAATATTTGATGCAGAATTTTGCTAGTGAATTGGTCATTATCAAACAAGCGAAACTTGCAAAAATGACCACTTAGGTCTACGGTGGAGGAAAACCCCCTTATCAATAGAATTCGTATCAAGGATCTAGGGGGAGGTCAATAGGTATTGTCGACAAATCATATAGTCCCAGTTGCTATGCCATTGTAGTCAATCAAGGGCAGTCTGAATAAGGAGATAGTCCTAGGATAAAACAATTTAGCGGATGACGAAAATGTTTGGTGCTTCCGTGCAACAATAGTCATATGCCCCGAGATTGTCCAAGGGGAAATATGCAACAAAAGGTGGCCGAAAAGAGGAGTAAGGGTATGTTCCCAAATGTGGGCGAATACGAGTCACCTGAAATGGAGAATGCTCGTCTTAGGGCACATATGCAAGGGATGTCCCTTGAAAAAGAGTTGGACATTGCACCCGACCAAGATCTTTTCTCATGGCTAGAGGAATATGAAGTGGTATTCACAAATGAAGCCTTGATGACCAAAATTCCACAAGTATAGTCATATTACAATACAAGATCAAAAGAAGGCTCATAGGGGAATACGTACAACAAGCTCTGCCATGCCCGCAGACACGTCAATTGTCTCTCTCAGAGAAGCAGGTCTCGTTGCTCACTATCTGACCTATTTCATGGCAACATAATCAGCCTCTAGAAGAAAAGGAGGTGAATAAAGTATAGGGCCCAACCCTGATGGAATGTTTTCCCTCGAAGAAAATAGAGATACCACCGTTTAAGCCAAAAACCCAAACTGTCGGGGCGCTTAACGTCATGGAACAATTGAAGAAGACACAGGTGCCAATGTTTCATTGTGGGACATTATATCAATTCCTGAGCAACAAACTCTGCTTCAGGAAGCATTGAAGGTGGAAGGACAAAGCGTGTAGGAGAGCGTGATTTAGTTAAGCAATTAGAGCAGAAATGATAGATCCACTTTTTTCCCATCAAGCCCCCAAATCAATAGCTTATACAAATAATGTGGATAGAATTAAAGAAAAAGAGGTAAGCAGGATAAAACCCACACCTTTCTTTTTGATGCTTATAATAGGAGATAAATTATTGGACAATAATATGATTGATTCGGGAGCTGGCACAACCATTATGCCAAAGCAAGTGGGAGATGCTCTAAAACTCTTGTATGAGTCCCTTGAAAAGGGAATTATGTAACTTGACGGAAAGAAAGTCCTGATCGTTGGTCGGATACGTGATTTGTCTCTGACCCTCTTCTCTTGTCCAAGCTAGACAGTCACTCATGAAGTAGTAATAATTGACATTCCACCGGTCTTCAGAATGTGCTTATCAAGAGATTTCACCCCAAACTTGGTGGATACCTAACACTTGACTAGTCCCACTTGATACTGTGAACCAAACATGGAGAAAAGATGAATATTTTGTCTTAATCTTTGAATCTCGAACATATTGCAGATGACGCAAATCTATGCTTCAGATTTGATGATATCCCAAATTTTCACCAGGAGAGGTACTATGTGAAAATTGCTACAAGAGAAGAAGGTACATATGAGTAGAACTCTAAAGAAGAGATGTTGCTAAATCAGTTCACCGATTCTGATCCATTTGGAAACTTCCGTGCAACAAGGCTAAGCGCCTATGTGATTTTCAACGGAGATTAGGTCTGTCCAAAATTAATGAAGAATCTGAAAAAGATCAGTGATCTGCCTTATAATCATGTATGGATCATACCCCTTGACGGTGTCAAGTGTAGTGTTGGCCTCAAAATAGGTGCCTAATTGGTATTTCCGATAGGATCGAGATATCTAGGGATTTATTATTTTCTGTCTCCATGCTCTGCGAGCGAATTTGAATATGAAGTATTGTTCCATGGATTGGATCCAGTGGAACAGATAGGTGTGAGTGTGAAGCAAGCTTTCATAAATTTAGAATTCACAGAAAGCCAGATCTTTAGGCAAGCAACCACAACAAATGCAAAGCTAAGATGTCAAGAACAAGATATAGGGAACCTCATCAAAAATTTTGAAGTTTTTGGTATGCAAGGGAATCCCCAATTTCAAGATGACACCATTTTTTGGATGTTTCTTATCAAAACATATTCAAAATCAATTTTTGACCCAACAAAGAAAAAATTCTCTACGGTTTCAAGGGATTATAGTAAGCTTGGTGTTGGAAAAGGAAAAAAGTCAACAAATGACATAAGGACCTCTCACGGGAATAAAAAAATGAAAGAATTATGCTGCAGATATGATCACAAAGGGTACGACCCAGGTATAATCTAGCTAATGTTTGCCTTAGGCGAAGGGCCCAGGTCAGCCAAGCAGAGACAAAGGATAGTCTGATCAAAAGAGAGCTTCTTGGAAATACAGGTTTCCATCAAACAAGGAAGAATTTTGGTGGATAATCATTATTCCCCAACATTGATGCGACAGTCCTCCCAAGCTTTAACCAGGGCAGAAATCTCATTGTTAATACATAAGTCCTCTAGGGAAAATGAAGTCTTTATGATGCGATCCAATCCAACCAAGGGCGACATCTACCACCAATTGGGAAATGTTTGTGCTCTCAAGAATGGAAAATTTTGAGACAATCTGAAGCCCAGAATTAGACAAAAGTTTTTTTCGGGTAAATATAGCTTCGCCCAAGGATTTGTACCAGATTTTGCAAGGATTTCAACCTCATTTGTCCTGATAAGAGAAAAGGTGTCTTTCTCGCAAATTCCCAAGGGTACAGTGGTCATCAGTCAACTAGAGAGGGGAAGAGAAAAAATTGATAAGTTTTTGAGGAAATAAGAGCAATACTGGGTCTGTCCAAAAAAATCACACTTTTCAGTACCCAAGAGCCAGAAGAATCACAAGGGGATAATTCAACTAAATCACACTTTTCAGTACCTTTAAAAACCTAATTGTGGCAATTCAATGTGTTGGATTGGTCCCTCAAAGAGACGGGAATGGTCATAAACAAGTTTTCCCGTTGATGGATCAAATTACCCCCAAATTGGCCTTGAAGTTTTCTGAGTACAAATTGATGTATGGAGATCGAAAAAATACCCTAAGGTCGAAAAGAGATAGGGAAATAGCCCATGGAGCTACTATTTATCATCGTTAAGCAATCAAACAATGTTTTGATTCTTACCCAGAAGAAGCTTCAATGCAAGAGTATCACAAAAATACTGTAGAGCCATGGCGACCGATTAATTCCAAAGTGTCGCAGAAAAGACCTTTAAAAGAAAACACATGCGAAAAGGTAAAGGCGTATGGATTCAAAGAGATGTTTTTAGGTGTATCAGTGAACAATATTTATCTGAGAACTTTCTAGTAAAAACACAGTTCTTTTAAAATTTTAGCAATTATGTACCATATGTAAAATTTTTGTAATTATTTCGAGGTTTTTTAGAATAAGGCCCAGAATAACACAAGGGAGAAAATAAGAGCTATACTGTATTATGTTTATAAATTTTTTTTTACAATATAGTATATAGTTGAGGACTCAAAAATATCATCCAAAGTCCTCTCGAGCCAAAACCCAAAAAGTGAAGCAAAGCAAAAGTTGTCAAAATGGAGGCAATGATCAGATAGTCAGATTTTCTTTTTCTTTTTTCCTCCAACAACAAAGCAAAAGGGATTCGTACTCGGCTTCTGCTTCTCTTTCTTTTTATTCTCCTTCTTCCTTCATCAGATAGGTTACAGGGAGGGGCAAAAACTTAATGCATGCAAGCAATGCAGTTTAGACCTAGGGTCTACTCGTTGCGAAGTTGCACCAAGTAACTAAAATGTTTCTTCTAGGAAATCCCCAGAACTTCCTCCACGCCGTACTCTTGTAGAAGGAAAATGGCCACTGGTTGGGAAGAGAAATGGTGTACCTCCACACCCATAGTGTGAAAGTCATTCAGGAAAGGCAACCATGGCATGCCCACGCCAAAATCTACAAGCTTCTAAAGGTCCACAATGCTTGGAATGCCGATGCTTGGGATGGCCACTTGCACTATCTCACCGAGCCCTTCCATTAGAGAGGTGTCAAACATATTCTAGAACTATGCAATTATCATGGGCTTGGCCACACCCAGGTCCAACAGTGAGGCCACAAAGCGTGAAAGAACATTACAATTGCTCCACAATTGGTTCTCGTTGGTAAGGTAGTCTACGTTGATGACCCACTTTAAAATATAGTCATGACCAAGGGGTCGCAATTCTTCATCAAGAACGTGATGTGGTTGTCAGTAATCACTCCCGCAAAGCAGCTCTGTGGTCTCTATGGAAGAAGCCAAATAGGGGTGCCCAGACCAACAAACATCACAATAGTAGTGAAAAATGGCAGAGAAAGAGTAGGCTGAAGACCAACCAAGTTAGAGAACTATATGTTTGAATGAATATAGCAAAAGGTGGTGTGGCTATACATAGAAAAGGCTAACAGAGAAACTTCACTAACGGTATGTCTATTTTTGGCCAGACGACAACAAATTTTTTTGAGGCAGAACAAGGCAAGGTTGGAAAATTGTATGGAGAATTTGATGGAATTCCTTGAGAAATAAATTTGGGCATTGAGGAGTAAATTCCCTCATACGCTGATAGTTGATGCGTGTCCTTGCCATCATTAGTGCCAACCTGTTCAATAATGAGAAGAGACATGGATTAACACGCTAAGGCTCTGACAAATTAATGAAGACGTCTTTTCAAGAGTACCTTTTTCATCTTGGCATGCTCCATATGATGAAAAACACGCCTTCCAACGTAATGAATTAAAGGAAACAAGAGGCGGTAGAAGGAATGTACTAATTCCATTTCCGTGGATTTTTTGGCTTTCCCAAGGGATACAGATCTCCCATCCGCATGTATTTCCCCAATGACAACATTTAATGAGCTATCAATAGTAGAAAACTCATAACTGCATGCAAAGTTCTGAAATTAATTGCACTCAAAAGCAAGTTAATTTTAGCAAGGAAAAGAAACATTTTTTTTGTAACTAGAGAGTTTCTGTATCGCTTTCAAGCAATCATGGCGGAAGTATCTAGCTTTGGCAGGTAGGCTGAAGCAACAAATAAAAGACTCAATTATGAAGATATCTTTGGGCATTACTCGTTTGCTAATGCCCCAGCCCTAGAAAAAAAACCATTTGAACGCTACAGGAAGCTTCAACCTAGAAAAAAACCTTCTAAAGGAGGCAGTTCAAGATATAACTAATAATGTTTATGACCCTCGGTTATCCACCAACCCTAAAAATCTTAGGGAAGGTTCCTTTCAAAGGATGCTATGCCATGAGTCTGCAAAGGGTTTTGCATTTCGGCTTTGGAACAATGACCTACCATAGTTTGTGCTACCTAATGTTCATCCATGCCCAAACCTAGTTGACGCGTGCGCAAAAGGGTTTAACAAAAATACACAAACTGTTGAAGGTCATGGGGTCAAGATCACCATTTTGGCCCAAGCTATATGAGACATGCTGTGTATCCCTGTGGGTTGGGGTGTAGACCTTTTTAATGAAGAACAAATGGATGTCTTGGGGGAAGATATGTTTAGGAAAACAAGTTTTTATGAAGATGAAATGAAGGAACAACCACAAAGAGGACAAATTCGCTGGCCTCTATCATGAAGAAAATTCAAGAAGGATACATAGTCTATATTCTCAATGTTGGTTTGGGATTTTGGTATCGACAATGATGAAGAGGTTAACCCTTTCTAGTTTTCCCTAGGCCTTGCACTCAAAAGAGAAAGAGTGTAGAGACACTACGATTTTGCTAAAGTGATGGATAAAAATATGAAGCTGCAGTTGAGAAACTACAGTATGGAGTCCAAGTTCAGGTATTCTTCCGTCCTGGTCCATTTGTTATTACGTCAAAATTTTGAGTGGCTAGGGAGAAATGTGCCAATATCTAGGACAAATGAGAGAGGTTATATCCAACCAATCTCTGTGTGGGCCCCCATGTTCTCAAGAACAAGAGATTACTATCAGTTTGCAGATTATTTTTTGAGACCAGTGCTGCAAGATTTACTACCTTGCCCCCTGGGCCATTTTTCTCAGGAAGTTATAGAATGGATAGAACATCGACGTATCTTGATGGATTACTTCCTTGGTGAAGATTTTACCTTCGTTAGGTTTCATGGTTTCCCCAGAGAATTTTTCTGACTCCTCATATTTGTGATAGACAAAACTTTTGCGTTGGAGGCTTGTCGACAAGTATCCACTGTCGATAGAATTTATGGTATAGAAAGGAATAAAGCAAAGATTTTTGATCTTCCACTTATGATTGCAAAGAGCCAAGTGGTACTAAGCAAGCGAAAGGCTGATGATGAGATCCAAAATCATTTGGTTGCTCTAGGTTTGGTCCTCATTTGTGAAAAGTGGAATTATAACCCGAATGGGCATTTCAGCTTGAGGCACGAGTTCAGGGAGTATTTCTAAAGGAGGAATCCTACCTAGGAGAGTGTAGAAATATACATCAACCTGGCCCAAATACCAGAGGGACGACCAAGATGGCTAATGTTTTATGAGCCCCAGGCACAATACTAGAGGAATCTCCCAATGAGCAAACCTCTTAGTGCATAGTTGAGGCGTAAGGGATGGTTGGAAAGAAAGAAGGCAGATTTTTGGAGGTTTTGATAGGAGATGAGGAATCAGAGCACTTTGTTTGGAAGCTTCCAGCTCGATGAAGAGTTTGAGGACACATATGATAGGGAAGTTGATTTTGACAATAGCAATCCTGAGACAAGCCACAAAATTGAAGAGGAATAAGTTCCATTCCTAATTTCTAGACCTCAAGAACCGAAAACCAAAGAAATTCGGGACCAAGAGGTCCATAGGCTCCATTCACATCCCAAGCCCAAAGCAAAGGAAAAGAGGCCTGAAAATCTCCAGAAGGATCCTCAACGGCTGCTAATGTCCACCTATTGGAGGACTTCCCTGGAGGGAAATCGAAACATGATGACTCTAATCGAGTGAAGTAGAGGAAGATCCACGACTCAAGTATCCCTGGTATATTGATCTGTCGGGAGGAAGAAGTGGAGTTCGTCTTGTGGAATATTTCATTGAATCTAGCTTAGGTTAGTTTCGATCCCCTTCTTCTTCCTATTTTTGCGTCTTTGGTACAACCCCAACCCCTTCCTGTTGAAAGTAATTCCCCATTTTTGGTTCCTGAACTAATAGTGATAAATGCAACCCCTGCCATTGAAAATGAACCTGCTAAAACTCTTCTGCACACCAAGAAGGTGTTATCCGCCGTAGATGCTATTGTGCCATTGGTTGCTTTGTCTGAAACCCCCATTAAAATCACCAAAACTACAATTTTTCCCATTACCCCTAGCCTATCTACTTCCGGGAAGGCACCCCTCCATTATCCCTTTTTTTTTTGCCATTGTTGTTTCTTCCTCTGCTCCTTTTGGCATTCCCCCTTTTTTTATGATCATGCTACCATTTTCGTCTCCTCATGCACATGCATCTGAAGTTCCCCCTACTATCACCTTGTATGGACTACCCCTTGGTGCTCCCATTGCAGCTCAGAGTGTTGATGTCCCTCAAACTCTTCAAGGTCATTTCAACGCCACCAAACATGCCCGAAAGACCAGAAAGTTGAAAATGTTGTCAAAGAGTGCTGAAAGGCCTGTTGCCAAGAGAATTGAAGATTGTTTTAATGAAGAGCAGAACTCCCTGCTTATCACCACAATGAGGCCTCTAGTTTCCAAGCGCGAAGGACAAATGCAAATGGAGGACTATGAAATTCATGTCGTGGGTCTGGATTTGAGTGAAACTTTCCCGCGCAATAAAATGGTCCTAGCCAAAGCCACACAAAAGGTAGTATATGTTGATTATGAATGATTGGATAGGAAATTAAGGAAGCACAAGGCTGAGTTGGAAAATGTGAAAGGGATGGTGAGCAGGTTGCAGAATGAGGCTCAAGCCAAAGATGCTAAAATGATCCGCGTAAAAAAAATTCAAGGCCAACAAGGAGACATGTCTAGGTTGCTTGCAGATACTTGAAATGAACAGGTTCAACTTCGTGCTGAAAATGAAAAATTAAAGAAATATTTGGCTGATGCTGGATCTTGAAATATCAATGATCTACGAAGAGTCCAGATTGAGGTGGAGGAATCAAGACAAGAAGTCAAAAGACTAAGCTCTGAATTGGAAAATGCTCTCCAAAAAAATGGCCAAATAGAAGAAGATACCAGAGTAAGAGAGGTTCATTGGAACCAGGAGTTAACTATTGCAAGAAGGTTTGGATCTTTATTCATGATGAGAAGATTAGTGGCTATGCATTGGGAGAAAATAGTGGCTGGTGTGTGTGTACTGGGCCTCACCTTATAGTTCTTAAGGGATGTACGGGAGCTAAATTCCAAAGTTGGTTCGATAGGTAACCATTTTATGAAGACATGTTCACCCCAGGTGGTAGACTCCCAAAGTTTTATTTCAAAATTAAGTATTTCCATTGATCAAGTCCTTAGAAGAGCGAGAATTCTTGATCGCAGGGTCACCTACATTAAAGCCAATGACATTATTAATTGCCACCTGGTTGCAGAAAAATGTAGGGATTATCATATGATATTGAACAAAAGAGTCACCGAGATCAAGAAATTTTTTTCCATCCTGGTTGGTTTCGAGTTGCCTCCCCTCCTCTCCCCAGACGAAGATGCATTAAAAATGGAGAAAATCAATGAGGCAATCTGACGTAAGATTCAGGCTACTGCTGAACTTCTAGGATCAAGTGCTACACCCATGGTGGATGATTTTGAGTGTGGAATCCATCCTCTTTCTTGGCTCTATTATCACCTAGGTGCAATCTCTTCTAGATGGACACCATCTCTTTCAAGGATATTTTTGATCTCGAGCATACATACAAATAGATTTGAACCCTTGTTTTACCAACCAATGCAGATTGGGAGGCCCAAAGAGCCGCTTTCATCAAACTCCAGGAGCAACCAGAGGCCTAGCTTCAAATCTCCACAAAAGCAAAGACCCTTGTGAGTCACTAGAACTGTAAAGGTTTTCTTTTTACCTTAGTTGTTTTATTTTTTTTGGGTTTGCATAAATGTCTTCAGTGTCAGGTGCACCTGTGCTCAAATAAAACATTGGAAAGGTGCACAATGCACCATGTGGTTGTTGCACAACTTTTCTCTTTTGTTTTCCTTTCGGGAGGAGTTTTAGGACACATGTTTGCTAGTCAAACTTTTTCTTGGGAGCTATATTTGCAAGTTCAGGAGTTTCCGCCATACTTACATGTCATCCTCTTATCACAGGTTATCCACACCACCTATAAAGATATCTAGTTGGTTCGTTTGTCTAAGCTAGCTGGTTTTTCTTTTCTTCTCTTGGATTTTGGGACAAAAGTCTTTGAGTTGGCACCTCGTAGTATTGAGATCAATCAATTGTGTCTGTTGCCGGGAAGTTACTCTTAGGATCTGATTGTATTTTAGGTCTTATCTTTGCTTAAATATATGGAGAACATTAATTTAGTAGCTGAGGAGTCAATGCAGAGATCTTTTGTGGCCTAACTAAGATTATGGGATTAGATCGTGTGCTATCAACCATCAATACTTGGCAGTCATTCCTTCTAGATTGAGGCATTGTTTTCTTTCTTCAACGACTATATAGGGAGGGTGATGTTACCAGAAAAAAGATTGATGATTTTTTAGAAAAGGAATTTTCCAAGAGGAAGTTGTTTTCTCCAAAAAGAGGAATTGTTTTCCTTTTAAAATTTTCTTAGAGATTATGAACTATATTTTAGAAAGCAAGTTATAGAACTACTTTATTCTGGAAAATTATATCTATTAAGGTTTAAGCTATTGTCGGATTGGCATTCGAACTTTGTTTCAAAGTTCAGTTTTAATTAAAGCACAAACTATTAAGGGGAATTTTTGAGAGCATGTATGGCCTTTTTCAAGTCTTCTTTCTTTATACTATTGTTTTGAATGAAACATTGTGTCTTGTAAGCTATATTCTGATAGTTTAAATAGCGTATTTCTATGCTTTATGCTTGTACTATGAAATAACATTTTGGGAAAAATCAGACTATGTCATTGGAATTTTTTGTTATCTTTGAAGTTGTTATTTTTCTTTGCTATGCTATATTGGGAGACAGGTTTCTTATAATTTTTAAAATATTATTCTTTTACTCTAAGGAATTTTTATGTTTGATTGGACCTCAATGAACATTGCCTGCGGAAAGATTTGAAAGTTTGCATTGCACGCTTGAAGTTAGCCTTTGATGTTCATTCTCTTTCCAACAATAAGGGGTTGTGGCATTTTGTGTCCTCTATAATAATCATAGGAATAATTTGATTTTGAAATGTTGTAGAAGCTTTGGTGTATTGCCTTTCATGTTTTACATTTACATTTCTTTTTTCTCCCTTATCTCAAAACCCTAAAAGAAGAATTGACTTTCTATAAAAAACCCGAAGGTATTCAGTGAGACGCAATTTGTCCCCCACTCACTGAATTTCCCATAAGACTGTCAGAGAGGCGCAAGCTTTGATGATCAATAATTAGTTATATCAAGGGAAAAGAGAATTAGGTTGTTGATGACTTAAGTCGTAGGAGGCATATCTCCTCTATGATATCAATCCAAATGTACTTCAAGGAACAAGTATTACATAAAAATCTAAAGGTGACGAATTCTATGGGCAAGTTGAGCAAGCACTCGTAGACAATCTGCAAGATCGAAGGTACGAGGGATATCACTTTGAACCTAATGGTTTATTGAGATTTAAGGGAAGGATTTATGTACCTAATAATGTGGAATTAAGGAGTATGGTATGGAAAGTTCACAATACACCATATTTAGGACATCTTGGTGTAACCAAGATGTTGGCCAATGTAAACCTATTATATTTTTGGAAAATTATGAAAGGGGATGCAACAAGATTTGTAGCAAGTTGCTTAGAGTTTCAAAGAGTGAAGGCAGAGCATCATCATCCTCTAGGTCTATTGTATCTACATGAAGTTTTAGAAAGTAAGTGGAAAGTTATTAGCATAGATTTTGTGCAAGGTCTCCCTATGTCAAGGAACAAGCACAATGCCATTCTGGTAGTAGTTGAAAAGCTTACAAAGGCAACTCACTTCATACTAGGGAATCTGACTGATGAAGCTCCTATAATAGCATGAAATTTTATTCAAGAGATATTTAGATTGCATGGGATTCCTAAAAAGATCATTTTCGATCTAGTGATGCTAGAGTAACATCTAGGTTTTTGAAAGCCTTGTTTACTTCACTTGGGACACAACCAAACATAAGTTCTATGTATCATTTGAAAACAGATGTAAAAATTGAAAAGGTAAACCAAGTATTAGAATACCTACTAAGGATGTATTGTGTGGATCAACAATAAAAGTGGGAGGATTACCTACCTATGGTAGAGTTCACATATAATATTTCCTATCATTCTGCAATCAAGATGGCTCCGTTTGAAGCATTATATGGCAAGAAGTGTCGAACTCCTATAAGCTGGAAGATACAATAAGCCTTGGGCCAAAGATGTTGGAAATGGAGGAACAAGTTGTAATTATCAAGCAGAGGTTAGTAGAAGCTAACGATAGGAAAAAAAGTTATGTTGATTCTAAACAAGTACCTAGGAATTCCATAGTAGGGGATAGGGTATTGTTGAGAGTTAAACTTCACAAGAGTTCTATTAAGTTTGGAAAGTCATCCAAACTAGCTCCGCACTATGTTGGACCTTTTGAAGCTCTTGAGGAAATCAACTTTGTTACGTATAGGATTGCCTTGCCACCAACTCTTTCTAAGATGCATTATAACATCTTTTGTGTCTTGTATCTGAAGAAGTATATACCAAGTGATAACCATGTTATTGATTGGAATGCTTTACAGATGTAGGACCTAGGGGTGGTAACGATCGAGCCTCTCAAGGTGCTTGGAAAATGCAAGCTCCACTTGCATAACCGAGAAGTTCTTCAATGCAAGGTTGATTGGGATCAGTATGCAGAAGATTCTGCCACATGAGAAGACTATGTTGAAATAAAGCAAAAGTTTCCACAAGTCTTGCTAGATTTTGAAAACTCTTGAAAATAATGATGTTTTGTGTTATAATGTTTTGTGATGTTCTGCTCATATTTGATACTTAAAAATCACCAGGGATGATGATTTACAAGGGGGGGGATATGTTACACCTCGTGTATTGTTATCTATTTACTATTACCTAGTTTGGTAAATTGCTTCAATATATGTGAATATGTTTTATGAATTTTGATGGAAATATGATGAATGTATGTTTGATTCAATTAATGCTTTATGATTTAGTATATGAAATATATATTATGAATATGACATATATGTGATGTATATAAATGCATTGATTCGACTAACTTTTGTTATGGTGAACTAAGTTGAATGCAGGAATAGGTTTGAGCCTCTGGAAGAGAGGGGAATTATCACTCAAGAGAAGAACTTGGTCTGGTAACCTTTAATTCAAATTTATTGAGCATTCACACACTCACACCCTAGTTGGTGTTAGTTGAGTCAAGTCAGTTGGGTAGATGGTAAGTGATCTTTAGTCTAGTTGTGTAGGTTTGTATTGATTTGCGATCTTGTTGTATGAATGTTTGAAATAAGGTATGCATGATGAAGTTTTGATGTTAAGTGGAAATCCTTCCTTGTGCGTTTATTGTTATGTCGATGAGATATATGCATAAAATGTATGTATGTGTGTGTCTATGGTAAACTCATACATATGAGTGAATACATAAATGAGTATGTGTGGGTAGATATACCTACACATGCTCATGGATATATATACATTTTGTGTATACATGTTGATTGATAGAATTGTGAGTACAATTTTTTTTATAAAGATATTGAAATGGTATTATGTATATGTATATATGTAGCATATATATATATATATATATATATATATATAAGTTAATATAGTCACATATATTAATATATATATTTATATATAATCGTATATATATATCGCGAATATTATCTCATATATTTATATTAAATATACATGTTTATTAACTAAATGTATTTGATAACTTAATGAAATAGATATATTCTTTGATATATATATGTATAGACATAATCTATCGGATATGCATATATATATATATATATATATATATAGTATATATATATATATATATATATAGATATATTTTGATATATATATGTATACATATAATCTAATGGATAGATATATTTTGATATATATATGTATACATATAATCTAATGGATATGTATATATATATATATATATAAATAATAAATAAATGAAAGTTGTTGAAATAATCTTCAAGCGCATAATATAGTATTATTCTTAAGTGAAGCATTGTAGTGATTAAAGCACATATATATCACATATAGTGCAGCCTAGAGTAGAATGTTAACCAAGACATAAAGAACTTTAAGACCAAGTCAAACCAATGAATAAAGCACATAAGAGTTTATGCACTACTGCGTATGTGTATGAATAAGTGAATACTGTATAAAAGCCATTTGAAAGTGTCAACCTATGTGCTATTATCTTGGGCACCAACATATGAATGTGGCACCATATTGTAAGTGTTTGGAATGCATAAGAGGTCTGCACAATGAGCATAAGTTTGTAAATAGCATTGAGAGTCAGACAAGAGAAAAGTTGGTAGCATTATGTGAAGGAATTCGAATTAGGAAACTTGCTTTGAGCTTGTTGTCCCTTATAACAAGTCGACTCAACCATTTTAAATGGTGAGGACTGTTATGTGTTGTAAACCTATGAGTTATCTTGGTGAGTCGTTCATGAGGTTAGAAAGGTGGCATAAATATTAACTTGTTTGTAGCCTTCAGTTGCTCACAAATTAGTATAAATAGAGGTTCTCATTCTACCAATTGTTACACTCATCATTTTGATTTTCCTTGTGTTATTTTACTGCAATTTTTGTGCTAAATGAATTGAGAGTTGTGAGATCGAGAGAGTTTTTTTGTTGTTATATATTGATTTCGTTGAGAGATCTAGATAGAAGCTAGTAGAGGAATTTGGGTTGTTCGTAGTGGAAGTTACAAGTGATCTTGAGCCAATAAGCTAGGAGAGAAGATTATTCAGTTGGAGCTTTAAAAGGGCATGCTGATTTCTACTCCCTTGCCATTATGTTGAAAAGATTGTTTATTATGATGCCATGTTGGAAAGATTGTCTTATATGTGGTTTTTGATGCTTGCAAGTATTTTGAAAGTTCTTTGTTTATTTCTTGTATTGGGAAACCTTTCTTTTGGGTTTAAATGTATATAGTTATTTATAATATAAAGGGGTTTTTATACGATTGTATACGATTGTATACTATTCATAGAATGTCAAAACTATACATAGTTTGACAATACTCTAGGTGCATAGCATAAGGTAGAGTTGTATTATGATTAGATTATAGAAAAGGAAATTAGATATAAGTTAATGGGAAGGTTATTCCTAGGGTTAGAATAATCCACGAGAAAGGGGATAACCTTAGAATAGAATACTGATGGTCAATACAAATCGAGCAATTAAATGTGGTGAAATAGATGACCTCACTCAAAGTTATTGGGTGATGAATCTTTGGTCAAAGTAGTGTAGGTAGCCATTGTAGATACAAGTTGTTAGTTCACTTTGTGATCCAATTTACATTCTAGTCTAAGGTAATCATATATGAGGTAGTAGACATTATGGTGGCTCTAGATATGTAGGACACATCACTATGCTTAGAAAAAGGCTATTTGAAGGATGAGGATACCAAACCAATCTCTTCGTTGAAGGGAGGGCCATCTTACCAAGTTTGGTAGATGTGCAGGCGACCATAGTAAGTCCATGGTTGATAGAAAAGTGTTTGAGTGATGCTTCTCCTCATGTAGGTGGTGGCCAAGATTTGGGAGGACATTTTGGACCATTTGTATTTCTAGTTCTTTTAAAGCTTGTTGAAGCAATGTATGTAATCATGAGTCCATCTATATGAAAATTGTAATGTGAAACGTTATCTTGAATATATTTATGTAAAGTTAAATCATACTTATATTATTGGAATGATTTTGTGATTATGAAATGGAAAAGTTTGGATAAAGTTATATTTCAAATGATGCATATATTATTGAATAGAATAGAAACATTTTATTTCTTTTACATTAGATGCATAGACACATTACATGTGGGTAAAACTTAGTAGATTTACTAGGTAGAACAATGGGCATGCTACAAATATAGTAGCCTATAGAATTATCTCCAAGCATAGCCTCCATCGTGAATTTCCACAACTCAAAGTTAGCACTTGTGAACATTTTCATCTCTATCCTTGATTTTCTTGTCATTTTCTCAAAAAAGATCTCATTTTTTGCAAGCTCCTTCTCAAACCAAGATTAGATTAAAAAACCTTGTCCCTAACACCTAGGACCTAAGTTGATGAATCTTTGATACCAAATAAAATGAAGTATATATGTAGAATACACTTCCTACACTAATTATTTGATCATACAGTTACAAATTAATAAACACAAAATCAATATACCATAACACAATGATTTATGTGGGAAAAAATCCACAATCTAAAGCAACCTAATGTATTATTTAGTAGTCAACAATTACAATCCTCTTGTAGAGTCCAAGCCTTTAAAGGAGTATCATTAACAAGAGGTCTCAAGCTATTTTGGCAACATAATAGTACCTAAAAAACTCACTATGTATTTAACTACCATGTCGAGAACCCGATGAATAAGAGACACAATACATTAAAGCATCAAATAGTAATTAGGACACCATGAGCTAAAACCACTCAAAATGTGGCACCCAAATCCTTAGCCAAAATCCAATGCCCAAATCCCAAGATGAGTCCACAAGATAAAAATGACATATTCCTTACACATTTTGTAAGATCATCATAATCCACTTACTAACTTGGGAGCTCTAGTTTGGCTCCATTATTTCCATTAACAAATTTCTAGTGACATGTCATAACTGTAAGGAAAGCTTAAGGTGTAGAACAAACTCTCCTAATGTCAAACCTCAGAGAAGAATGCAAATATGTCTTTAAATTTTGCAATTACAGTTCATTAAGATGCACATGAAAGTAACACTTATGCAACTCTGAGCTGATTTGTGATAGAACCGGGGTTATACTAGTGAGTTTGAGACACATTTTCTCAACAATCTCCCACTTGACGAAGAACTCATTGAACCCCTTTTAATACATGAAGTCACTGAATATTCTAGACCCCAAGGCCCATCAAATTTGCACACCATCTGAACTTGTCTGTGCTCACTAGTTTCGTTAATGCATTTGCAACATTTTCCAGAGTATCTACTTTTTCTAAACAAACCTTTCCATCATCCACCATATCTTGTACAAAATGATACTGCACATCAATATGTTTCGTCTTGGCATTGAAAGTTGGATTTTTCACCAAACAAATAGCACTCTGACTGTCACAACAAATTGTAATTTGCCTTGCACTGAACCCAATATCAGAACACAAATTTCTAAGACATACAACTTCTTTGCTAGCATGTGTAGCTACCATGTATTCTACTTCCGTATTGTACAAAGTGACTATGTAGCCTGTTGCTTGCTCATCCAACTAATTGCACCACCATTCAACATGAAAACATATCCACTGGTGGATCTTCAGCTGTCAATGTCCCTTGCCTAATCAGAATCCACATACCCATGAATGCTGAGAGTCCTTTGTGAACCAAGTGAGTTACCATGATAACACAAAGCAAATTCTAAAGTTCCCTTCAGATATCTAAACACCCTTTTCATTGCATCCCAATGTGCCCTTCCAGGATTTTCCATAAATCTACTCAGTACTCGCACTGCTTGGGAAATATTTGGTCTTGTATAGAACATCACATACATTAAACTGTCAACTGCACTTGCATAAGGCACCTTGGTCATGTCCTCCATCTTAGTAGGAGATTTTGGATAGTCTTCAACAAATAGCTTCGTTCCCTGCAGGACTTGAAAAACTAGCTGTTTACAATAAGACAAATTGAACCTATCAAAAATATTGGTAATATACTTGCTTTGGCTGAGCCAAAGATTTCTACTAGATCTTTCCTTTTTGATTTCCATTCCCAGAATATATTTGGCTGCCCCCAAATCTTTCATTTCAAACTTCGAGAACAATTGAGATTTTAAATTTGAGATCATACCCTTATTATTTCCAATAATTAGCATATCATCAACATATAAAGTGATGATAAGAATCCAATTACTTTCAGCTTTATAATAAACATAATGATTAGATTTAGACCTCACAAATTCCAAGGATAAAACATACGTATCCAATTTTTGATACCACATCTTGGGTGATTGCTTCAAACCATAAAGAGACTTTTTAAGTTTACATACCAAATGTTTTTTTACCTTTCTCCACAAAGTGCTCTGGCTGGGACATATAAATTTCTTCTTCAAGATCCCCATGAAGAAATGTTCTTCACATCCATCTGTTCAACTTCAAAGTCATATGCTGCTGCAAGTGACAAAAAAAATCTGATGGACATCAGCTTAGCTACAGGAGAAAAGATTTCTCCATAATCAATCCCTTCCTTTTGGGAATACCCCTTTGCAACCAGTCTTGCCTTATGCTTTTCAACACTACCATTTGGACCATATTTCTTTTTAAACACCCACTTGCATCCCACAAGATTTCTACCTTCAAGTAAGGGCACCAGATCCCAAGTTCCATTTTTCTCCAATGATGACATTTCATCATTCATGGCTTCCAACCAAGAATCTCAATCAGGCATATTAATAGCCTCTTTCACAGTCCTAGGTTCATAAGTATTGTTAAGCAAAGCATAGGCACAACTTGTATCAAGTACTGAAAAACCATACCTATCTTGTTGTCTCCTTTCACGTGTAGATCTCCTCACTGGTTGAGGCTAAGGTGTAGGCTCTTCCTCTTGATCAGAGCCTTCAGAGCTGCTCGAAATCTCATTTATATCATCTACACTTGGTACTCATTGTTCCTCTTTTTCAAGGGTCAGAGGAACACTAACTTCATTCTTTCCTTTCTGCTCTTCTGTCTTTTTTGGCTGAAGATTAATAACTGAAGGTTTCAACTCCTTGAATATTACATTCCTACTATCTATCGCCTTTTCTGTCACAGGATTCCAAAGCTTGTACCCTTTAACACCGACTTCATAGCCAATAAAGATACATTTTACTACCTTGTTATCCAATTTAGATCTCTTTACTTCAGGCACATGAGCATATGCCTCACAACCAAAGACACAAAGATGTCTCAAAGAGGTATTTTTACCTATCCATGCCTCCAAGGTGTCTTGTCAACCAATGTTGAAGTAGGAGAATGATTCAACAAATAACAAGTTGTAGCAACCACCTCAACCTGGAGTTTTTGCTCCAGACCAACACTACTTAACATGAAACTTGCTTTCTCCATCAAAGACCAATTCAACCTTTCAACAACTCCATTTTGTTATGGAGTATACGACGTAGTCTTGTGCCTTTTAATTCCATGGTCTACACAATATTTGTCAAAATATGCATTGCAATATTCACCACCATTGTTTGGCCTCAAGCATTTAATTTTTCTACCAGTCTGATTTTCAACAAGATTTTTAAATTCTTTAAACCGACCGAACACTTTTGATTTACTTTTCAAAAAATAAATGAATTCCCTTCTTGAATAATCATCAATGAATGATACATAATATCTTGATTTAGACAAAGAAGGAACATCAACTAGACCAAAAACATCAAAGTGAATATAATCCAGAACACCAAAAGATTTATGAGGACTATAATAAAATGAAACATGATGATATTTTCCATATATACAATGTTCACAAAATTAAAATTCCAAGTTACAATCTTTAAGCCCCTCAACCCGGTTTTTATTTTTCAAGGCTTTCAATCCTTTCTCACCAATATGACCCAACCTTTGATGTCAAAGCATAGTCTTCTCTGCAGGTAGTTTAATTTCGAAAGAATTTTCCTCTATAGGAACTTTAGTCTCCTCTACACGAACAACCTTTTGTGACTTTATAGATACACTGCTACATTGAACAACAAGTGTGTCCAACTTGTACAGAGTACCAATTCAAGCACCCCTAGCCAACACCATCGAGCCTCTAGTCATTTTGCAGTCATTTCTTGAGAACGAGACTTGCACTCCAACATCATTCAACTTGCTTACAAAAACTAAATTCTGAGCCAGACCTAGTATATGCATTACGCCATCAATTCCCTTAATTCTTCCATTGGGAAACTGAATTCTAACTCTTCCACGACCAACAATTTCCAGGGATGAATCACTTGCTAAATACACCTTTCCACGATCATATTTTTCATACTTTGTGAACCAGTCTCTATGAGATGTCATGTGGAAAGATGCTCTAGAGTCAATAATATAGACATCATCTGATGCCTGAGTTGCCAAGGCAGTAATGAAGGCATCTGCTTTGGTCTGAGAAGAATCATTATTAGAAGAGTTCTTCTTCTTCTTTTTCTCCTCTTTGCAATCCTTTTGACATGACTTGTCCACAGTTCAACACTTCACCTTGGACTTCTTGCTTTGATCTCCCTTCTGATTTTGATTTGGATTTCTTATGCTTCTTCTTTCCTTTTTATCTGCCACGAACAACTAGAGCCTCCTTTTCCATCTCAAAAGATTTCCTTCTCATCTCTTCTGACAACAAAGAAGCAACCACATCTTCCATCTTGAAAGTGGTTGTTGTGCTCCCAATTTCCATCACTAAATGATCCCAAGAATCAGGTAAAGAACACAACAAAAGCATACAACGATCTTCAACATCATTTTTCACACTTACAGATGTTAACTGAGAAATCAACGTGTTAAACATATTCAGATGATTAGCCACAAATGTCCCTACCTCCATCTTCAAAGAGTATAACTTCTTCCTTAAGAACAAATTATTCACCAAGGACTTGCCTTGATAAATGTCTCCAATCTTCTTCCACAAAGAAGATGTGGATTTCTCTTCGTGAACGTTCAAGATAACAGAGTCATATCAACCCTTTTTATTTTCTGTCTGCGAGGTCCCAATCTTCTTGCTTCATGCTAGAAGGTTTCATTCCAGACATAACAAGCCAAAGATCATGGTCCACTAATAGGTCTTCCATTTTGATTTTCCACAACTCAAAATTGCTATAATTGAATTTCTCAATTTCAATCTTTCTTGATGTGCTTGCCATCTTAATCTGCAATCAAGATTAACACTTTTCTACAAAAAACTCCCACTGAATAAGATTGACACAAAAAACCCAACCTACCCACAAGGATAACACAACTGGCTAGGCTCTAATACCACTTGTAAGGAAAACTTAAGGTGTAGAACAAACTCTCCTAATGTCAAACCTCAGAGAAGAATGCAAATATGTCTTTAAATTTTGTAATTATAGTTCATTAAGATGCACATGAAAGGAATACCAGAACAGAGAAATAAACATATACACAATTGGACACTAGATTTACATGGGAAAACACTTATGGGAGAAAAACCTACTACACCAAAGAAAAATCTCTTGTATTACAATTATTGAATTACATACAAGTTACAAACTCTCCTTTCAAATAATTAATCTCACAACAACAACATTTCCCTGATCAACCTCGTACAAAACAAATTATGATCACACTTCAATATGTCTCATTGTTACAATGCATATATAGCATACAATGAAGAACACACGCTGATCATTCGACCATCTAACCCATCTCAGTTACAGTACATTGCAATGTATAGCAACAACCATGATCTATTCGTTGTCTATACAGATGATTCAATTCGGTTTGCTTTGTTGAGCAACTATCGAACTTCCTAGTCATCAAACGACCATCTCCATGTCAACAATCGTCTTCCACTATTCAACGTACACCTTAACAGTCAACCAAGTTTGCGCTCATTCACCCATGGCCCGCTTCAAACTCATCGCACTACCGCTAGATAGCTTGGAGTCTCCCGTGGTATGGCAATAGCCGCACTACCGCTAGACAGGTTGAAGGCTCCTGTGGTATGGCGGTAACCGCACTATCGCTAGATAGCTAGAAGACTCCCGCGGTATGGTGGTATACACTGCACTACCATGTCTCAGTGAGAAGACTCCTCCGGTATGGTGGTATACACTGCACTATCACACCTCTCTCACACTCACCTAGCGGTATAACAGTACAAGCATGGAAGTAACACTTATGCAACTCTGAGCTGATTTGTGACAGAACCAGGGTTATCCCAATGAGTTTGAGACACATTTTCTCAACAATAACACATGTGTCATATGTTATGCAAGAATTGTAACCCCATTTTACAACTCTCTTACATACTATAGATGCTCTTACATTTTTGATGTGAGGGCCCTAAATTTTGAAGGCCTTAACTTTTGATTGGGAATTCAGTTGAGCATCCTATTTTTTAATTGAAGGTCTCTAAGAGCTCTATGTTGTTGTAATTGTATTTTTTAGTTAAGACATGTTTTTGATCATTTTTAGAGCCAAAATTTACGTCTATAGCCTAGAAATTACATTTTTGTGTTCTATACCCTATCTTTTTCTTTTTTGTGTTCTTAACATAGGGTGTGTTCTATAATTTTTGTGTTCTTAGCTATCAATTTGTTGTCTTTAGACAGAGGCCTTTGACCCTTTTTATTTTTTGTTGAACTTTCTACCATGTCAAGCCTTTTGTGTTTGTGTCCAACACCCTGTAAATCCTGTTGATATAATATAAAACATTAGGATGCAAGGTTGAAACAACTTTCCTAAAATTAGATTTGAGTGTAAACAAGTTAGGACAAATGTGATCATTAGAGTGCCATTTGTTTGGCAAAGAACCTAATGTTCCATCATCATACAAAGTATATTGATGTTCAAAATCATTATTTTTACAAGATGGTTGATGGTGGTAGTGTAATGATACAAAAAGTTGACACCCTAGTAAATATTGTAGATTTTCTCACTAAGCTAGTGAACATGGAGAAATTTGATTGGTGCCAAGAGGCCATGTGCCTTGTCTCTTCTAGTACTTAAATTATTTTTAGTTAAATTCTATCATGTCTTGTAGTGTAAATTTCAAATAAGAGAATGTTGGAACAAGGTGTGTCATTCACCTTGCAATTCCTAAGAATTATAAATTGATTTAAATATTTAAATGACAAATAATTTATGGTCTCCAAACATGTTGGAGTAGGAAATATGAGATGCCCATGTGGGTAGGGACATTATTTATTCTTTAGGATAATTTTATTAAATATAGCAAGACATTGAAAAGATCAAAATTAAGTCACAAGACATACTTCCAATTTGGTGGATATGACAAAAAGCATTGAATACCCTCATGGGACACCTAAGATTTATACTTTTGTCAATTTGATTGTTTTGACATAATCTATATAACTTCTATGAAGTATTAGGGGGTGTAAAAGGTATAAAAGGAGTTACATAATATTCTAAGATGCTTGACCATGACCATAGGGGCATTAGATTTTTTCCATGGTTCATGGTTTTGACTCATGGTTTTGGATACCACTTGATGGTTTCTTGTTTCTTATCTTCCCATATATTGAAGACATGGGATACTAGATTATAAATTTCTTTGTAGGAACTTACTACTTTTTGAGGGATAAGTGGATTGTATTATTGTATTGCATTGTTTGGAATAATACAAGTTAGGGTCTCTTTGGGTTAGAGATTTTTTTTTTCGCAAGGGTTTCTCCACATATCAAATGTCTATGTGGCTTGCATTTTACAAGTTCATTGATTTGTTAAATTGTTTCTCCTTTAATTTTATTGATACGAGTTTATTGGATTAATTATATTATAATCAAATTAAATCTCTATTGTCATAATTTTTCATTGTGTCATGTATCCCACTATTTTAAAAGAATTCATAAGAACACTTAATCTAGGCTCCAATTGGAAACCCAAATGGCAAGAATATGAAGGAAAAATACTTCCCTATCATTTCATTTCCTTACACCTTCAATTGGGACAAAATTATTGGTTTTCATAAACATGCAATTGTGAAACCACCTTGATGGTTGCAAAATTGTCGCTAACAAAAGCCAAACTATCCCAATAGTTAAAAGATAATCACTAGCATGAATAGAATTGCAGCTTCAATGTTCAATTTGATCTCATTGTTTTGGAAGCTACATCTTTTGCATATGGGCAAAACGAATTGTCATTTTTAAAAATTGCATAATATTTTTAGAGAAATTTGAATATGCAATAATATTTATGTTTTGATGCCTAAAGTTATTGTTTTTTCTCCTACAACAAAATTACATTTATGAGGCTAACAAGGCCAAAACCGACCATTGAATTAAAATTTCTCCTTGTTAAAACTTGTTTTGATATGTTCCATTTCATCCTTTTCCTTCTCGTACATTGATCTCTTTCATTATGTATTTGGAGAACTTTTTTTGAGTCACAATCATGTCCATGTTTGCATCTTCATATGACCTAGTATAGAATATAAGAAATTGTTTCCAACGCAGGAACAAGAGACCTCTATTTCCAAGGAAGTAGGGACTTATAGTCCATAAATATTCAAGGCTTTCAAATGGTTAGTATAAACATAGGAGAAATACTTGCCAATGAGAACACAGATAATAATAGAATTCTTACTCTTTCCATCTTATTTAACAAGCTCCCATGGGTGCAAAATCATGATTGGTCTTGGCTTAAGCATGAAGTCAAAGACAATTTTATTCAATATAATTGTCATCTATACATTTGTTCACTTTCGTGCCTTCCCATTCATTCACTGCACAAAAGATTATTCCATGAGAATGTGTTTCTCTTAGAAGCATAGAGGCATTTTTCTCTTCCAACATGCAAAATTGTTTGTGTATATACACATTACAATGGTGTTTGAGGTTTAAGATCTAAGGAGGATGAGATTACTTACTTGCACTTCCTCTCTTCAATAAATGAGATGAGAAAAAATGTCATTTCAAAGGGATTACATGCTTAAACCTAACATTAAAACCTTAACAATATAAGGTAACCTAAAAATCATCCTAAAATTGTTTAAACAAACTTAACTTCAAAAATCCTAGAAGGATGAATATTAATTTTCAAATACAATTTGGTTTTTGAGCATTCATTGATTTTAATATTTTATACATTTTCTATATGATAAGATATACATTTGGGGATCTAAAAAAAGACTGATAACATCATTAAAAGAAAATATATTCTTTAGTTAGTATTAAACTTTTATTAATAAGAAAAATAATTAATTTTTTTGGAGATAATTTAATTCTTATGATCATAACATTAGATATATCTATTATTTACAAACATAAGTGACATATTTGAAGAATAATTTAACAAACCTATTAAATAAACTATAATAATTCAAAAAATACTTAATAGTTTAATATTCTCAAATATTAAATTTCCATGATACATATGAAATTGATATAAATTTGAACTTCAGATAAACTATTAATACAAGATTAGTGTGATATAAAACTTCTAATAATCAATGTTTTATATCAACAATAATCCCCATGAAAGCTAATCTATCCTTAAAAGAAGATAGAAGAAATATACAACTTGAGAAATAATTTCTCGCTAGTTATAATAATTGCATATGCAATGGTCAACCTCTCATACATCCATATCAAGTCTTAGCAAAGTTAAAAAGTATGAAATTCATGTTGAGTACATATCCCACCCCTTTCAATTGCTCAACTAAGGATTCCAATTTAATATGATTTATTTATTTATTTTAGATATGACTTACAAGTGAGAATCCCAAATTTGTATATATATTGTTAATGAAATTGTTAAGGTATAATAAGAATAAAATGTTTTTCATCTAGTGCTATGATAATATTTATAATATAATTGGATTATGGAGTCATTGACTTGTGCTACACAATAATGTTCAGATAAGATAGGCCAATAGGTAAGTTATGTGTTGGCTTGATGAAATTGTAATGTGCAATAAATTTCAATTGGTAATTATATTAGGTGTAAAGGGTTTATCCACACCCATTATAGTTACATGAGAAGTATCTAGAGTTAGCTATTATTGTGAAAGGGGGAATTTTTTAACTGTGGATTGTTTCTATTGAGTGGATCAATGTAGTAGGTTGGGATCTCTTAAAGGGGAGATATTTTGGAATGACTCCTTCCATAAATAATTTATTGCATGTAATCATGATTTAAGGATATTCCTAATTATTAATTCTATATTGTTTGAGCATATTGAAGACTGCGACAAACGAGCCCATCATACACATTGTTCCACGAAGTTTCCTAACAAGGGGATATGTTTTAGGGATGGGGGGACCAAGGGCTTAAGTTTGGAGATGGTAGGGGTTGGTGGTGGGGGGAAAGATGCAAATACACATAGTAATTGGAAAATTAATTATAAAAATATGCATAAGGAATAAGTATACAAACTTCGAATTTCAAATAAAACTTTGACATTCTAAGTAAACTAAAACTACTAAATAATAAACACATTGAAATGATTGCATTGAACATTTGAAGTAAACATTAACAATGAAAATGCCAAATTTAAAATTTAAATTATATTCAAAATTTCCTAAATGATGATTACAATGTTCAAAATAAAAAAATACTCTAGAGTGATGCATCTAATCATCCCCAAACTCCTCATCACTATAACTATTGGTCTCCACATGCACAAGATCCTCCAAACCAATACCAACTGTCCTTGTCTAATTAGCATCATCATTAACTTATGTTAGCTCCTTTGGCTCTACATCCCATCAAGATGTTGAACTCCCATTGTATGTAAGTGTGTTGCGGTCAATGAGATGCAAGACTATGTGCAACCGCAAGCTTCTTTGCCTTCCTAGGGGTCAGCTTATTCCTCTTAATGAAGTGGATGAAGCTATAAGTAGATTAGTTCCTCACAATAGTAGAAGAACAAGAAACTTAGGATAGCAAATGAATGACTAAATATGTAGTCAAGTAAGTAGGCTCATGCATAGTCCACCACAAAATTGGATCTTCCTATGCCATAGTCTCCCTATCTATTTTAATCTCCTCAGAATATCCCCTTAGAATGTAAAATTGTGTCCACTCAATATGAATGGCGTTGACATTCATAGAATTATATATCTTTTGAATAGCCTCATGAAACCTACCTTCACCTCACCATCCTATATAGGTATACTTCTACCAAGCCTTTGGCTGTCCACTTTAAGTTCAATGCATTAGCAACCATGTGAAATGGGGTGTTGAGCTTCTCTCATCTGTGATGAATGATTGGCTGAATATGTTTATGTAGAAGTTGAGAAAATACAACTTCATAGGAGCCCAATGATCTCTGCAAGCTAAAAATACCTGTTACAGGGAGAAGCAAAGAGAAGCAACACAAAAAATAGTAAAAATGCTCAAAGATGTGGAGCTCTGTATTTTCCAATGTGTAAAAGAATAATACAAAAGAAAAGTTTCAACCACATATAGGTCAAAAACAACCTAAAAAGGAAAACCCTAGGCTTGCACATTAATAATTAATAAAATAATTAATTATTATGCACCTAATGTTAGCTTAAGTGTAAAAGAGATAAAATGGAACTTTAATTAATTAAACAAATATTGTTTAATTAATCAAGTAAATAACCAATTACTCTAACACCCCCCCTTAAGCTAGACTTAGGGAGAAGCTAAAACCTAGAAGAAGCTACTGAAAGCGAAAAACAATGGGTCCCGGCAACAAGGCCAGATTAGGTACCCAAGTACAAACAAATCTTTGTAAAGTGGAGAAATAGAGAAAACCACATGGGAAAAACTCTACTCCAAAAAGAGATGAAAGACATGAAAAACATCATTGAAGCAGAAGAAGCTGCAAACAACTGTCAAAAGATGACTGCTATGGTGCTGAAGAACCTCCTCTGAAGATAGGATGATCAGGGTCAAGAAGACAACAATCTGCATGAGTGCCCCAAACGACACTACTCGAATCAGATGGCAAACAAAGACAAACACCTGGAACGGAGATACAAATGACACAAGTACCAATAGTCTGAAAAAAACTGATCAACTGAGAATGGAAGATTCCTTCCAAGGCGAAACCAAGGAAGCATTAGCACGAACAGTATAATAGCCCCCCATAATGCTGACTGGGAGAGCCTGACAGATCCACTGAAATGTTGTGTAACACCCTGTAGTGCATGAAGGAGAAGAAACAACATTTGAAAGTGCACAAGAAAGCACCTGCAACTAAAAAAGTGGTGTGCAAAACAAAACACACATGCATGAGGCTGGAATCATATGGATCCACTGTCGTTGTGGAGGGACACTCACCAGACAAAGGTGTGATGGAAAAAACAAAGGCACTACACAATCCCCCATGACACTTTATAATACAGTGCAAGTACAAAATATGGCACAACCTTATGTGCAAAATCCCCAAAATACATGTACAATAGTGTGACACTTTATTTCAATGCGTTTACATATAAGAAATTGCTTACAAACGATGTCTATAATGTCATAAAAAGATACAAGGTTGGAAATACATGAAGAACAACAAAAAATGAAGCATCCCATGCAAACAAGAAGTTCCCAAGAGCTAATATGTCCAAGTAATTCACCAGAGTGTGAAAACACAAAAAAATGAATAAAATATACCTAGAGTGAAATATGGAAAAATTGGAGGGATGGAACTGAAGAGCTCTGAAATATGGTTCCAACGCCGCTGAGATTGCAAAAAATAGAGAAACTGATCAAAAGTTAAGAGCTCAGGACTAAAAAATAGCTCCTCTGACTTCAACTGGTTGTAGAATGCACCAACAGAAAAATGATGTGATGAGACCCACACCACTGGAAATTTGACAGAAGTAGCTTTCTAACAATATGTCGTTTGCCAAAAAACAATATCGTATGCCCAAGTTATGGCCTCTGGAAGAAAACAACTTCAAAGGGGAAAAAAACCAGTGTTGGATTAAATTTGATGGCCGTACGACCGTCGCAGCAAAAATCCGGGCCTAAATTTGACAGCCAAATGGCCATCGACGGATTTGCACAACTGGGCTTATTAAATTTTTTTATTTTTTTAAGAAAAACAATAAAAAAAACTTTACAAATTATATATATTTTTTAAAAAAATATATAAAAAAACATTGATTTAAAAAAAAAAAAAAATCATAAAAAATGGTGACCATGGGAAGGTACGTAGGTACTGACTTGCGCAGGTCTGTGCAGGTCAGCACCTGCACAGTACCCTGTGCAGGTACGTTCCTTCTACAAACATGTGCAAGAACGCAAAGGTAACTACAATGCATGAAAGTAAAATGAGGGTCCGAGCAACTAGGCCTGATCAGGTACCCGAATACAACCAAATTTCTATAAAGTGGAGAAATAGAGAAAACCTCATGGGAAAAACTCTACTCCAAAAGAAAGAAAAAAAAGGAATGAAATGCACTAATGAAAGAAGGATAAGAGGTGGATTACATGATACCCCCCATAGACAACTTTTATCATATAAGGACATTTACAATGGTCTCCATAGGAGAGATATAAAGAGACAAGAAGGCCCCCACACAATGAAGAAACTCCTATCACAATGGTGGATGCCTGATGTAGAATCCAGAAAGAGATCCTGAAGCGGAAAATAATATTCCTTCCCTTGGGAAGAAATGGATCCAAAGGACGATGTCGAAGAAACCCTATGAAGAGTGATGAACCAATCTGTCTCAAGATGTGTGCCATGATAGGATGCTGAAGAATCTCTCTGTCTAAACTGAAACAAATGATGTCAAATCCAAATTGATGTGGAGAATCCTGAAATGCAACATTTGAATGCACGGATAATGGTGGGCGTACAATGATAACCTGACTGTTAAGGAAGAGGAGATGAATGTCCTCAAAATAATCCTCAAGATTTGCAGTGTGAGACTCAACAAACAAAAATGTGTCTGCAAGATAAGAATCCCATGATGTAGTAGATAATGAATGACCAAGATGGTCATGATGCTGAACTGAATCCATAGGGGCCAATGTGGCAATACTGATTTCATCAGGAACAACGGATGATACATGTATAATCTCAGTCTGAAGAGTAGGAACTGTGAGACAAGCCTCTGATCTATCAGAACATGTAAGGGTGTCTAAATACTCAAGCTCCTCTAAAGTATCATGATCAAAGGGTGTATTATCTCTTCAAGCAATGGGTAAAAGACAATCTGAAGCAGGATCCTCTAGGAATGGAGAGAGATTGGGGTCTCCATAGATCTCTCAAAGACGTGTCCAAAGTGGGTGGGGACAATCAATGTCTGATATAGCCCACACAGTGTCATCATCAACACTAGACAGTATAAGTCCTACTATGTGATCTGTAATGATATCCCAAGCTAGTTTTCCCTCTGAAGTGGCTGGTTTAGGTATGAGATCATACAAATAAGGCAAAATATTAAGCCACCTACAATGTGTAAGTATGCCCTTTGCCCATGACCCATAATTACCCCGTTCCAGAATTACAACTGAAGGGTGAGTAGAAAAACCCATGATAACTCTTCAAATTAAAAAAATTTGAGAAAACTGACCTCAGTACATATAAATCAGATCAAAATATGCCATCTCATGCAAACAAATCCTTTCTAGGTGCCAAAATGTCCAAGTAATTGACAGAATTGTGAAAACACAAAATACTGAATAAAATGTACCTGGGGCAGATTTTGAAAAAATAAATGACAGATCTGGAAAGAGCATAGAACCACCTTTCCAACGCCTATTCGTTTGCAAAAAATGGAGTTTGAACGCAAAAGTTACATCCCCCGGAGTGCAAAAACCATGATCTGACTTTGACTGAGGAAAACAACATCAAAACAGAAAAATCTAGAAACCACACCTACACCATCAGATTGGCGCCGAAACCAACTTTCCAACGATATCTCGTTTTCAAAAAACCGACACTGTATGCTCAAAATATGACCATTTTACTAAACATGCTCATTTAAGCTTTAAACCAAACATTTTATTAATTTAAAGATTAAAAAATTAATAAAATATTCAGTGAAACCTTCATGGCACGAAAATCGATGTGCACAGAAATTAAAAAAGGGCACAAAAATTGATGCAAAATGGCACAAAAATTGAGGCAGCTCAAAATTGATGCAGACACCAACACGATGGAACGAAAATCGATGTGTTCGTATGAATCCGTATAATCGTACGGATTTTTCTGGCTATTTTTTTGAGATTCCCAAAAAACATGAAAAAATCAATTTTCAGCAAACCCTATCATATTTTAGATGAAAATAGGGGTTTTTGGGCCTTTTGAGCGCACCCATGAGGTCTGTTTTGCACCAACATGCACCATTTGAGAGATTAAGGTCAAAATTTCTTAAAAAATGATGGAAAACCCCTCTAATCTGGCAAAAAAAAACTAGAATGAAACCTTTGCACAGAAGAAAACTCTGTAAGCTGATATCTTCAAAAAAAGAACAAGCAGCCGCAAATCTGGAGCTCTGATACCATGTAGAAGTTGAGAAAATACAACTTCATAGGAGCCTAATGATCTATGCAAGCTAAAAATACCTGTTACAGGGAGAAGCAAAGAGAAGTAACACAAAAAACAGTAAAAATGCTCAAAGATGTGGAGCTCTGTATTTTCCAATGTGTAAAAGAATAATACAAAAGAAAAGTTTCAACCATATATAGATAAAAAACAACCTAAAAAGGAAAACCCTAGGCTTGCACATTAATAATTAATAAAATAATTAATTATTATGCACCTAATGCTAGCTTAAGTGTAAAAGAGATAAAAGGGAATTTTAATCAATTAAACAAATATTGTTTAATTAATCAAGTAAATAACCAATTACTCTAACAATTTATTGTAGAATTGCAATGTGGGATCTTTTTGTTGCACAACAACCTTCATTTGGTCAAGCATAGTATCAATGCACTCATACACCTCTCCAAGGCTAGGTGCATTGCAATCCTCATATCTAGTCACTTTGAAGACTGGAGTAATGATGAAAACAATATATTTTGCATCACCCAAAAAATATCACTTTTCACCACATTCTTAACCACCTTCCCTTACTCTATCTTGGACTTAGGCCATCGATTCCATTCTACTTTCATAACCATTAGTTGCAATGCCTCTTGCAAATCAAACATCCTCTCCAAGGGAATAAAATATTATGCATATCTACACTCTACAAGTTTCAAGAATTCCTTCTTGGAGAAGTTCTCAAAGAGTATATGTGAAGTGTGGTGGTTGTAGATACACATCTACACATCTCTAGCATCACTAAAAATTGTTTTGATCCAACCATTTTTCCCATGTCCTTGAATGCATTATTCATGACATGCACACACTAAGGAGTCCATCCAATATATCTATAGACTATCTCAATTGACTTACCTACAACTTTGCATACATGGGTTGCATCTATCACTACTTGCACCATATTTTTTGCCCAACCTCCTTTACAACATGCTTAATGATCTAAAATTGAAAATCAATGTCCTTGTGATGCCCTAAACAATCATCAACACTAAGGAAATACATGCCCCCTATAATGCGACCATGGTATTGATGAGTGGATGATGCCCTTAGACATCTTAGGAATATCCCAAACTCCCCCAGAAGTATTCAAAAAACAAGGGATGTCTCGCCCTAAGGGGGACATCCCACAAATGTATCCAAGTCTCAAGTGGCAATGGTGGGACAGTGGGGGTACATCCCCTCCAAGTCCCTGCATCTTGGGGATGTTCTTGTCCCAAAAATGTGGTGATTGGAGGAAGGGGTGGAATGGGGCGGATACGTCATTATGGAACTAATTTTTTTGTGAGTGTTTAGAGTTTGAGTGGGGCCCATAGATCATTAGGGTTAAGCCTTCTAACATACATTTCCATTTTTTTTAATTATTATTATTATTTTTGATAGTTATCTATTATGGGGGATGTTGGAAGTCTTTGAACCATTTGAAAAACTCCTGGGAATCCCTGAATGTCTTAGGGATGTCTTTGAGTCCTCCAAAAGTCTCTTAAAAAGGAGGATGTCTAAAAAATGTACCCATGTCTTGGGTGGTGGTGGTGGTGGGATGACGATGAGGGAACATCCCCTCCACGTCCCTCCTACATTCTAGGGATGTTCCTACTTCAATTATTTTTTTTTGGGATATTTTGATGGATGCGTCCCCATGAAACACTAATCATATAATCATACATCTATTGTGCATGACTTGGGTATATGTTTTCAGCTGACCATACTATTTTATATTAGAGGTTTGAAGCTTATCATTGATCTCAATTCAGCTGCATCTTGGCCTCCTCTATGAATCTCCTAATCTTAAAACATTTTCCTTGCCCTTGCTACGCCATCCCAATTGCCAACTTCAGCAAAGATTTTTGATAGCAAAATGTAATATCCAGGGGTTTCTGACACAAGGCATTATGCAGCAAATTCTCCAAGCTTTATATTTGTGGGACTTCTGCAGATTCCAAGCAAGGTTCTGCGTAGCATTATCAGGCTTTAATGCTATCTATTTGATTAAGTAGTATCCTCTAGATATCTAGAACGGGAAAGAATGGCCACCATACATGATGCACAGTACTCATTGCATCGCACGATGTGATTCTCTGCTCGTAAAATCAAGAGAGTGCAAACCTATCTACAATGAGTTGCATCGATTCATGCATAGAGAATGTTCAACGAATACGATTTAATCTAGCTTCAAACCTTGCTGCTGCATCTAGTGATAGCTTCATAATACACATGCATGTCATACCTTGTGATCATTTCAGACCACTAGAATCTATTCTTTCGAGGCGTCTCATCAAACACTGATAAATAAGTAAGGAGGCTTCCTAGAAAGGCATTTAAAACAAACCAGTTTTCATGTGTTCATGTCTCTTTTTTCCTTGTTCTGAAGTCGCGACATGGCCAAATGCTAGCAGAAGGCTATTAGAAGCTACACCATCAAGTTTGATCAAGTTAATTGCATTCCATGGTAGAGTTTCAAAGCTTCAGCAAAACTCTCAGTCTGGACATGTATAACTCGCAATCATTGCATTAAGTGAAAGTAAACCCCTTTTTTAATCATTCTGTCAAACATGGTCATGAAATCCCTTAACTCCCACATTTCGTATAGAATGTTACAATGGCATTCTGCAGAAAAGCATCTGTCCCACCAAGTTTTGAGCCATGCGGCATAGCCCTTGAAGTGCTACATGCTGGATGCATGCTTATCAGGGTGATTGCACTGGCTTTCAGACATGTCAGCTTCACTCTGATGCAACAGTGTCAGAGCTTCATCAGACCTCTCATCCCGCACATAACCTGCAATCGTTGCCTTCCATGAAGTAACATTTGGTGGTGGCCTTTCGTCTAACATTAGACGGGCATCCTCAACACTACCGCAATTATAATACATGGATACAAGAGACGTAACAACAGTATCTTGAGAATCATATCCATTTTTTATAAGAAAACCATGAATCTGTTTCCCCTGTTGCAGAGTAGCACACGCTGAAAGAGCACTGACGATGGAGTCTAAGTCGGGTTTCTCCGGCACCATTTGCATTTCCCTGAGGAGACTCAAAACCTCTTCTCTATATCCACTCTGAGCATATCCTGTGATTATAGCATTCCATGCGGCAGCATTGCGCTGAGGCATTTCGTCAAACACATCGCGTGCATCCTCAAGAAAACCACATTTAACATACATATCAACAAGGGTACTCGCCACAAAGACATCTGAATCTAACCCAACATCGACTGCATATTCGTGGATCTCCCTACCCAATTCAAGAGACTTGGTGGAGGCGCAGGCCTTGAGAACAAATGGGAAAGTGAAACGATTAGGTTGCACATCAGCCAATAGCATTTCGTCATATAGTAGAAGAGCCTCGTTATAAAAGCCACTCATAGAATAGGCTCTAATCATCATGTTCCAGAAGAAGCGAGTGCGTTTTGGAATTTGATCAAAGAGCAGCCTGGCCTCCACCAGACTGCCGCACATGACGTACATGTTTAAGAGCTTGCTACCCAAATAAACATCTTCAGTCAGACCATTTAAGACAATGTAGGTGTGAATTTGTTTACCTTGTTCCAGGGCATGAAGGTCCGCACAGGTCTGTAACAGACGAGCATACGAGCTCGATTCAACAGGAATGTCTCGCTGCTCCATTGTCTGCAAAATAGCCACCGCTTCCTCCAGTCGCCGATCACTGCATAAAGCTTTGATGTTTTGATTCATGGTGTTTGGGCTGTAGGCGACTTGTATTAACCTAAGTTTTTGTTTTTGAGATGCAGTGGTACTTGAACGCCTAAAGAAACCATCAGCAGGGAAGGAGGCTTTGGTGTGACGACTGAACAATCTGTGGGCGCGATAGTTGGGGCGCAGCACCACAAATGGCAATGCCATGTATAAGCAATCCTATAATGTAGCATCTAAGTGCCAATGCTGGGAAAGTTTTTTAAGGGTATTACTATGTGACGGAAAGGGGTTCCGTGCGGGTTCATCCAGTATCACATTGATACACAGAATAAGCCAATCCATCTTAAAATAACGTACGGAACTTATCAACAATTTTTTTTTGGTTGGTGCAGGGGACGCCACAACGTAAGACCTTATCTGTCCTCCTAAGATGCATATATATAGAGTTATATTTTTCAAAAATATAATATATATAGAGGGAAAGAGATTTCTCTTAGGGTTTGTGTCTTTTCTAAAGTTTATCACTATTTTTATCACTTTGAGTCTTTAGGACAAGAAAGTTCCCATCCTTTTTTTGGTAGTCATTTATATGACCTCAAATTGTATCACACTTTTTTGTTGGTGTTGAAGGTTTGGCAACTTTGAACAATGCAACCACCGAACAAGTGCCCCTAACAGTTTGTTCCCAAAGTTTTTCACAAGATAAGCTTTCTAATCATCTAGTATAGTGTTACCCATCCCTAAATTTGATAATGCATGCAAATGGTTAGAATATTTTACTTTGATAGAATATTTTTTTGAGAGAACTCCCCTCAAAAGCATGCTTCATGAATGGATTAACAAGCATTGGGCCCTGCATGGGGTCTAACTTGATATTGTTCAAAACCTTACCATATATATTTTGTTTCTATTTTGCTAGGGCTAGTCATGCATAGGCTATCCTTAAACATGGCCCATGATATGTTCATGCGTCTCTCTTAGTTTTCAATTGTTGATGTGTGACTTTGTCATTTTGGATGAAAAAGACACTTTGTGTGCCTATTTGGCTTGAATTCTAGGGTTGCCTTTGCCTTGTTGGAAATTTTTGAATACTATTGTTGCCTCTCTTGACAAAGTCTTTTGTGTTGAAATTGATAGGTTTTATCAAGATCACTCACAAAAGTGTGTGTGTTGAGGTAGATCTTTCTAAATATTTGAAAGATTTTATGAATATCTATGTCACACCTAGCATGCGTTTACCTTAACTTGTTCAAAAAGTTAGTTTTTTATGTTAGTCTTCTAAGCATAAGATTAAAGATTGTCCTCTTGTCATTCCTCATAACAAGTCCTCCCAACCTATTGAGGCTCCTTCAAAATTTGGTGAAGGGTGGACTAAGGTTGGGAACTGAAAAAATAGAGGTGCGAATACTGGAGGTTCTTAGGCCAAAATCCCTCCCAAACTTGACCACCTAACTACTCAAGTAGAGTAGGGGTATCTTCAAACCCTTCTCAGAAAGGGAAAGAGGTCATAACTCTAATGATGATCCTTCCACTAGGCCATGTTTCTCTAGAACATTGTAGTCAATAATTATTTTATCCTTGTAGTTGAAGCTAGGAGTCTATGTTGTTCTCACAATTCATTGGGGTCGTTAGAAGAATGATATATTATATTGTAGAAAAAGAAGGATGTCGATCCTCAATATTTAGTTGGGGAGATTTTTTAGATAAGAGTTTTTGAAAAATCATTATTTATTTCTTGAATAGTTGGATAACAATGACTAGCCTCTTGATTCTTGTCAATAATATTATCTCCCATAATGTTTGAGGTCTCACTAATCTACCCAAGAAATATGTAGTAAGAGATATTTGCTAGATGTTCCAATTTTGGATGTTTTTGCTAATAGGTCACAATTATTGGTTTTTTTCTGTTTGCTACTTGACGTGTCATTTGGCTAGCCATTTTTTTTCCAACAACCATGATGCTATACATGGAGGGGTTGTCACCGAGCTCTCTCTCCTAGGTGGCTTCAACATGTGGTAGATCTAGGTTCTAACCCTACCAATAGATTGATCTAGATCCTCTTAAATATTGAAAACCATTACTTTGGCATTATCAATATTTATGCTTCTAATAATATTATGGAGGGATATTTATTATGGCACATTTGGGTTGTTGATTCATTTCCTATTGCAACTTGGCTCACGTGGAAACTCTAATATGGTGGAGATGGCATGTGATAAAGATAGGACTTTGTCTATGCATTAGAAAATTAGTGAGAGGGAGGCATGGTATTACATGCATAATAAATTAGGTCTTTTCAATACTGATATGGGTTGCCACCACAATCATTCTCATTGGTATATGTGAATTTTTTTTATGGTTTGGACCTATTTGAGTCTTCAAATGCCTTGATTATGCTATGATCTTTGCTCAATCTTTGTTCTCTTTTGCTAGCTATTTTTCTCTTTCAGTGAAGCCATTGCTAGATGCCACTTTATCTAACCAATTTCCCATTAGATTTAATATTCAATGGAAAGTCGATACTCCAAGGTCAAGTCAAATCTTAGGTTTTTTAATACTTCCTTTCTATCTTTATCTAACCAATTTCTCATTAGATTTAATAGTCAATGCAAAGTGGATACTCCAAGGTTGTCAAATCTTAGGTTTTTAATACTTCCTTTTCTACTGATCAATTATCATTGGGCCACATTTAAAGGGTGTGGAATTTGAAGGCTAGGCCTTCTTAGATGACTAGATGGATTACTTGGTGGAATAGGGCTATTAGGCATACTTCTCACTTTCTTCACATCTATGACTACTAGCTAGCCATTTCTCACCATCGTGCATACAAGGTTACCACCTTGGATCTTTGCTAGGCTACTATTGCACTCAAAGTTGATCCTTTCTTTCTTTCTTTCTTTGTAGGTCAATGTGGCTAAGCTCCATCATCAAAAGAAAATGATGGATAACCACTCCATAAAATAGGTGCTCAAATCAAAGCCAAATTACATTGGTTGAGAGTGGGTGATAGAGCTTCTAAAGAGTTTTTTAAGGCTCTTCAAGCTTGCTATGCTTCACAAGAAATTAAATAGATCAAATATAGATAGACTATTATTAAGGGTCTTCCAAATATCCTTTAGGCCTTTTCCAAGCATTATGAGAAAGTTTTCAAGTCTTAGGAAAATTCTCTTGAATGCAACCATGCTTTATAGGAATACCTTAAGGTTGTTCCTTATAAAATTTCCTCCTCTCAATAAACCATTTGTGATCAATTGCTATCCATTGATGGTCTTCAGGACACAACTTTTACCATGGTCAATGATAAAGCCCCTAGAGATGTGATGGCTTCCCTTGTAAAGTTTGCAAATATATTTGAGCCTGTGTTGGGAGGACTTGCATAAGATCTATCTTGAATCATATCAGTCTAATTCCTTAGGAAATGTTATAAATAGGAAAATATTAAATTCATACCTAAATTTGGGGATCCATATATATATAATTGATGACCCATGACCTTGCTTAATGTCTCTTATAAAATCATTTAAAAAGCCTTAGACTTGAAGTTGTGTCATATTCTTCATCAGATTGTGCATCTTGAACAAGTTATATTTATCAAATCCAAATACATATTAGATAATATGAATGCAGTTTGGAAAGACATGGAATGGGCTTGATGATCACACCAACATTCCCATTTCATCAAAATAATTTTTTCTATGGCTTATGATCATATTGCATTGTCCTTTATCCTATTAATGTTACTTGCTTTAGGATTTGGACCTTTGTTCATCAATTTGCTCATATGCTTTTTGTTTATGCCTCGACTTGTCTTACTATCAATGGTCAACAATTCAATGTGTTTGTGCTCTTTTGATCTATATGCTAAGGCTATCCTCTAGCTCCAACTTTGTATTCAAGCTTATTGTTGAAGGGCTTGGGTAGCTCTTGGATTATTTTGTTTCTCAAGGGTCCTAGTTAAAGGTATTTCTTTACCCAAATTTTCATCTTCACTTGTTAATAGACACTTTTTAATGATTCTTTTCTCACTATTTTGGAAAAGGAAAATAACATAAAGCGAGATTTTTGGTGTTTGGATATTTTTTGTAAGGCCTTTGGTTCAAGGTCATTTAATGGAAAAATAAATAATATTATAGATAATTATTCTTTCCCATGCCTTCTTGGATTAATTCTTTTGGATGGAAGTTGATTGAACATGGTGATTTTTTTAGATTTTTGGGCATCCCTTTTTCTTTTTAGGTGTCTTTGACCTCTTTGTGGTAAGTTTTTCTTGCAAGATTTAAAAAAAATAGCTTATTGGGTCACTAAAACTTTACCTCTGGCTAAAAAAATCTATATTTGTTCCAATATTCTTGTAGCTACTCATGTCCACTAATATTCTTGTTGGGTTCCCTCCAATGCTTCTTATTTGAAATTAGAGAAGCTTCTTCATAATTTTATTTGGTCTTTTTCATAAAATCATCGAGGTTTCGATGGGGTTTCTTTGGAGTTTTTTTTTCTTCCCCGTGAATTAGGAGGGTTGGGATTATTATCCACTTAATGTCAAGGTTTGATACTTTGCACTATGTTTCCATCATTTATGCTCTTGAGGGTAATGAATCTTGGAAATTTTTATTGCATAACATTGTATTTCTTTGGTCATTCAATTGGGTGACGAACATGGAAGGAAATTGGTATTTGAATAGCCTTCTTATTATGAAACATAATATTCAAATTCGAGGGACCTTTGTCATAAACATTATTTAATGGGCTTGAGAAGTAATGAATCCTTGAATTCTCTAGAATGATGTTGATTTTCATACCAGTCTTTCCATGAACTGGAAAAATATTTGGTGGTCCTTTATTTTCAATACTAGAATCATCCTCTTGTGAAGATTCCTTGGGTTTGTGAGCTCTGAGATTTCTAAAAAATGGGATCAAAATGCCTTTAGATATCTTCTCTAGAACTATCAGAAATCTATTTTCCTAGAATAAAGTCAAGGCTAAATTTTCGCTTTCTAGTTAAGATCGTGGAACCTTTTGACACAATTATAAAAGTCATCCTAGTTGATATGGTTCAAAAAATTGGTATTAGATCATATTTAATCCTTGGCGGAAAGATTGGAAATGGTATCAAGATACTCATTTTCAACATTATAAGCCTCATTAAGGGTATTATTGGCTTTCCCATAATTTTCCTATGGTTCCCACCTTGAATCAAAGATGGAATTCGTAGTCAGTAATGTAGATTCACACCATATAGTCAGTAGTGTTGGAGCTCAAATTGTTTCACTTTTTTTGGTGTATTCTTTTTCAAGGCCCCCCAATTGGTTCAAAATTATCACATTTGGGTACTTTTATCTTCTATTCCTTTTTGTGGACACCAGGAGTCTCTCAAACATCTCTTCCAGTTTTATCCCAACATGTACGATATTTGGACCCATATACAAGTATTCTTCAAGCCACTTAGATCTATTAGTCTAAATTTATTGGAATATGGTCTTATTAGGGGGTTTTCCTCACAAATTTAATCAAATTCAAGGCATGCTTCTAGGGTCTAGAGATTTTGTTTAGCATATGGTAAGATAGAAATTCTATTATTTTTCTAGATTATTTTGTTGATAATCAATTTTTTTTATTTATGCTAAAGCTATGATATGTTAGATAACATGTTATTACAAATTCAAATGGCAAAAAATAAATTTACATTTGAGGTGGCTCACTTTTATGTGTTATTAGATCACTAGGGTAATGCCCGTTGTGTTGCAATGGCTAGAGTACCTTTGACTCCCACCTCTTGGGGTCAGTTTCCTCCTTAAGGGCACTGTGATTATGGGCATAGCCATTTTGTTTGTAGTCCTCATATGAGAAGGGATTGTACTTAGTGGGGTTGGTCACAAATTGTTTGTATGTACTTAAATTCTTCTCCACTACTTACAGATGAAATAAATTATCTCTAGCTTGACTCCAACAAATTTCCTTGATTGACTCTTACCATCTCTCTTGCTTGAGTGGTTAATGAATAAAATCAAGAAGAAAATATTAATAATTAAAATTATGGATGGGACCCTCCAATGGTTATCTTAACCCCACTAATGTATAGGACAAAATAGATGACCAAGATCCCCCTCCTCCTTCTACTTGTTCTCTAGTCACTTAGCGACCTATTTTATATTTTATGTTATCTTGCTTTAGGATAATGCCCCATTTGGACTTTAGAGGTGTAACTTTTCTACTTATCTTTTTTTGTGAATATGTGTACAACACTATTTTCTAAATGATACTAAAGACACTATTAATAAAAAGTATAATTTATAGTTTATATAAAAGATGGGTGGAATGAAAATATATTTGGAGAAGTTTATGTTGAAATTATTAAAATATAAAAGTGTTATTTATCTACTAAGACCATATTAGTACAAGGAGTATGAGGATATTGATCTATTATAGGACATGGATGTTGTCTTTCTTTCTAATCATATTTAAATGTTCGAAATTAGGTTTCACTGTCTCATGAGTTTTCTATATTTAATATATTTATTTGATTACCATATATCTTTTTATTGGACACCATAAATATTCATTGGTGTTAGTGTGAAGTATTAACAACTCTAGTTCCTTTTAAATTTCACAAATTTATATAAAAGGTCTTCTACAAGGTGATGCCAATTATATTAAAGAAAATATTTTCAATAATTTTTAATATATAAATTTCAGTTTGCATACAAATGGTTAGAGAATTTTAATTTGATAAGGTGTCGTATAGGAAATTTCTCCTCTAAAAAGTGTGCTCAAGAATAAGATATAGTTTGCATAGTAAAGACATGGAATTAAGCTTAAGGATTTCCAAAATATGATTAATAGTTTTTTTCTTGTTAAGTTCGCATACTCTAAATAAATTTCTTTCATAAATATGGTCTATGGTTAATCTAAAATACCTCTTTTTTTTCTCATTCTATACAATTTTGTCATATTTGATAGAGCTACACTCAATCTTGGTGTAGATTAAATGTGATAATTTTATGTAAATAGAGGATGCAGACTAGCATTTGATGAAATGTTAAAATTAAATTTAGCTTGTAAATGGAGAATCCATGCTAAGGATTTGACAAAATGTTAATTATAGTAGTTTTAGTTTGTAAAATGGAGGCTCACATGCTAAGTATATGACAAATACAAACTATTTTTATTTTTTAAATAGAGGATGCATGCTAAGAATTTGATGGAATGCTAAAAGTAGTTTTAGTTCGTAAATAGAGGATGTAAGTTAACTATTTGAAAAAATTCTAAAACTAGACTTAATTTGTAAATTTAGGATGCACGCTAAGTATTTGATTAAATTCCAAAAGTAGTTTGAGTACACTACATAAACTATTTATGGACCCAAAGGCTTATGAACTAGACACTAAGTGAAATCCTGTAAGAATGAATTGTAACCCTTAATTAAGAGATGATAGTAATTTCCAATCATGATCTAGGCCAAATAGGGCCCTTAAGTGACAATGAAAATACAAAAACTAGACTTAAGCAACTTCAAATAAGAATTTGAATAGGTTATTAACATAATCTCGAAAATATGTAGGAATAGAATTTGTAGCAAATCGAATGTAGTTTATAAGCTACTAGGACTTTGTTGGAAAAAAGTGATTTGATTTGGTAAAAAATAATAATTTCAAAGCAGTAGTACATTAAAATTTGGAGAAAAATAAAAAAGCAGGTGTTTGTCTAGCCTCCCTAATGAGGAGGAAAAATATATATTTTTTTGAATCTTTCAATACAAGTAGAGGACACATGCTTGGATGTGACACATATTTCTTTGTAATTATTTTGTGAGTAAATAATTAGCTATGATTTTTTTAGTAGGAGTTTTTAAAAATATTAAAAACCATTTGTTTGACCACCTTAACTTGGTAAAAAATTTATGAAATACAATTTTTTTAATCTATAGTTTGTGAAACATAGTGGACGAGACATCTTTTAGATTCAAAAAATATATAACTGTTTAAAATTTATAGATGTTTTTCAATCAACATATCAATCGACTTTACACATAGTGCATGTAGAAATTCAATAATAATTGCTTATTAAATTAAAAAAAAAAAATCTTATATTAGTAGAATGTTGATAATTTTTTGAATAAACCCTTTTCGTTTCATCAAAATCAGATGAAAAAAACCATCAACATGAAGGGTGAAGTTCGAAAAACCCTTGCAACCCTTGTAAACACATTGGGGATGTTGAATTTTTGGGTTGGACACCCCTAAGTCAAATCCCAAAGTAATAACGAAGAAAAATGGATATCCATTTTTTAAAGGTATGAACAGATACCCATTACTTAAAGTTAAATAACCGATATCCGTTATTTTAATTTAAGAAACATATATCCATTTCTTTTAATCAGAAATATATATATATTTTTTGGCAAATCGCTATCAGAGAGGATAGCACTCTTTCCATTGCTTTGAAAAATCTGATTACATATTTTCAAGACATTACATATTCAGATTACATGCATTTTTAAACGACCTTAATATCATCAGATGCTTTTGTTTTGAAATAGGTGCCTTTTTGCATTTCACCTCCGTCCATTCTTGTTCTTTTTCAAGACTACTGCTTGCCATGTTCAAGTTTACTTGTTCTTTTTCAAGACTATTGTTTGCCAATTTCAAGTTTACATTGTTGTCACTATTTGCTGGAGTAACCCAAGATAAAGAGGAGATTTCTATGTACCTGTGCTGCGAAGGAGATTATTGCTTAATTTCATTCTCTTGAAGATTTTGGGCATACACTGGAGAGGGTTGAGGCAACATTGGAGCCTTCTCTTGGAGCACTGGAGGAGATGCAGCAACAACTTCCTGCTTAGAAGGAGCGATAACATAATGACGAGACTCCACCCCATCCCACCAAGATGGATTGTAGATGGGGGAAGCCTTAGCCTGACCCTTACCACAATGTGCAGTCACATGTTCAGTACTAAAACATTTCCTACATTAGAAAGCAATATTTTCATAATCAATTGGTTGGCACCATCGTCTATTTCCAACTTTAAGGAAAATCTCTCTTGGAAGACCTTTAGAAACTTCCATTTCCATGCATAGGTGAGCAAAGGTCGAGTTCTCATAATTGATTGTTTCTTTTGAAATGCAGTGGTATTTGCCCAGCCCATTGCCAGTTGCCTTTAGACAATCAATTTCCCAATACTGTAATGGAAGATAGGGTAAACATACCCACAAAAAAGCAGAAGAAAAAGACTCTATACGTGGATCAAAAGAAGGAAACCAGGGTTTCATGAATAGGAAATCTCCTTGGAAGAACCATGGACCAGTGTTTAATATCATTTCTTTATCTTCTACAGAATCAAATTCCAAAATGAAAAACCCCTTAGCGCAGGGATAAATACTTACTTCTTCCTCCATATATTCTTTCCAATTCGAACATATCCAAGAATGGAGATCACTTAACTTTGGCCATGCCCTCATAAATCTACAGACAAGAGCATGGGTTTGTAAGAAATCCTCTCTGTCAGCGACAAATTTGTCCAAGCAAATCTCAGGGGCTGTCGGTGAATGACGCATAGAAAATAGGGGCCTTTGATTTACACAGCCATGGGAGGGCGAGTAGAACCCTGGTTGTGAATCAACCTTCTGTTGGCCTAGGGCATCACCGTTTAAGGCAACCTTAAAGTCTCTACCGCCACCAACCTTGATCCCCGTGGAAGAGCCATGGCAGGATGGATGTGCACCCTAGAGTGGAGAGGACTTGAAGCAATTAGACTCCTTGCAGGTTGCAGACGAGAGGAGAGGAGATGCAGGCATCTTCCATTGCAGAGCGACAGTCAGTTTTCGGGATTCATCACTTTTAATCAGAAATATTAATATATATAAATCATTAAAGATTTAAATTTAACATGTTATAATATATATATAATATAATATATGATAAATTAATATATACTAGGAAATATTAATATTAATATAACATTATATTTAATATAAATATTGAAACATAGAAAAAGGGTGTTTAGGTGTTCAATATAGAATGATAAAAAGGTATGTGATCCAAAGGTTTAAACACACTTACACTTTCCCTAATTCCATTATAAAAAGGGATCTCAAAGGGATAGAGTTGACTTTCAACCTTGAGGTGAGCCAACCCCACTTTGGGATATGTTGTTTTCTTATGAAAAAAAGTGACTGAAATGACTAATTGGCTATTTTGGGAGATGAAAATAAAATGCCTAATGAACTCAATTATGTGATGTAAAACTTGAAATGTAGAGTTAAAGGATAGCATAATTTACAAAAACAATGATTTACCAATAGATTTGAGAAGTACAAAACATGGTAACTTACCCATAAAAATAGGTTTTGAGTGTCCTACAAGGACTTATTCACCCTAGGGAGAATGGGTCTTTGTACATGGTTTTTCCTTAGCTCCGGGGGTCCTCAGGTGCAAGATCTGTGCTTTTGTTTTCCCTAGGTTTCACTACTAGAAAATAGGAAATAAATTAAGGATCTGAGTTTCCATGGCTTGAAAACAATGTTGAAAACTTTGAAAACTTTACAAAATTTCTCTTTTGATCAATCTTCAATCTTTCTTCGCCAGCAAATCTGCACACACAAAAAGGGAAAAATTGTTTATATTTGGTGAATAGGGGTTTACCTTGGTCAAACCCCATTCTAATAATTAACACTTGATAATGAAAGATAATGAAAAAAGACAAGGATTGATGAATGAAAAAAATTGTGACAACTCACCAAACCTTCAATGGCCGCTCTTAAAGGACTGAAGTCCAACAAATCTCTCTAAGGATTGGATCTTTCTTGAATTAGCTTGAAATATTTCTTGATTTGATGCTTGAATGCTTGAAACCTACATCACAATGTTAGCTCCAAAAATATGCATGAATGAAAATAGATTTGACATGATGATATGATCTTGATTGTTGTTGTAGATGCTTGATAAATCTTCTCTTCAATTCTCTTGACAATAATATTCGCTCTTGTGAAAATTTCTTTAATGCTAGGTCATGTTGCTTAGATTTGAATTGATAAGAAGACCTTCTATTTATAAGTGTTTATCTAGTTTCCCAAAAATTAGATTCTTGTTACCTGATTTTTAGCTTTCAGCTGAAATCAGGTAACCATAGTGTTGTTCTTTTCATGTTGTTTAAACATTTAAAGATAAGCCATAAAACTGCTAGTTTCAATATGCATGAAGGAGTGATTGTCAAAGTAAATAAAATTACATTTTTTTTCCATTTCAATGGTGCATTACAACAAATGTGAAAGAGATTCATGTATTCAAATGTAATTTCTTTTATTGATAATCATTAAGGTATATGTCCCTCACAAGCCAAGGGACTAACTCTCTTATTCAATGAACATATGAAGCAATTCATACATGAATAAGCAGAAGAAAGGAAAATGTGCATATAAGAATGGAACCAGTCATTGGCTAAGAATGACTGGTTGTAGGTTTCCTAATTGCTCTGTTGCTGCCCTGAGTTGCTTGTGTCCTCCTTGGTTCCATAGCGCTCCTCACCCTGCATCTGAAAAAAACATGGTGTTAGAGCAAGGCTCTAAGTAATGAATGATTAAATCCTTGCATACACACCTACCTACACATGTATAAACTAATCCATAAGTGCATTAAACCAATGCATTCAACATATACATTTATTTTCTAACTGTTTGCTTCATGTGCAAATTTAGGACAAGTCTGGTTACTGTTCTGATTCAGAAGATATAGCATGTGGGGTAAATGTGGCTCCCACAAGGGTAGAGCTCAACATGCTTTGAAAGAAAAGGAAATTGAGCAACTTGATCAAAGATTTATCTCTTATCAATGCATTAAATCAATATGGAATCACACTAGTTGATCAACTTTCATTATCAGATTCAAAAGATGCATCAAGTTCAATTATGCATCTATTAAATAATGAGGAAGCATTTCAAGTTGTTGTCAAGCCCCTCTCACTGTAACCTATGGGGTAGTCACACATTGCATAGGAAGGTGAGCTATTAGGTCACTCGCATATGCGACAAGTGGCTGCCAAATAAAGTTAGAATGAGGAGACTATGCATGCTTATCACATATACCAACATCAGGAATAATGGTTGACTCATGGTCATGGTACAAGTATAAGGACAACACCTTTGTAGGAGCTTACAAGGTCAACAAGCATGGGGGGTATTCAAAAGAAAGCATAACTATCTTCATGGAAAAGAACATGGCCATCTAATTTGTTGCCCCATGAGTTAGATGAATGAAATTTATATGATGTCCTTGAGATTGACGACATGACAGGATTGAAAGAATTCCGAGCATGAAATATAAGGACAACAACTAAAGACAAAATATGAAGTTGCACAAGGTTGAATTCAAGGTCTTCTCAACCAAACATTAGACAACAGGTTTGCCAGCTAGCAATCAATGTGTGATGGTTTGAGGAAAGGAAAAAGGAAAATACATTCAAGAAACATCAACTCTAGTTGACATAGATATCTACATATCATGAATATGTCATTATAAGAGGTTTATGACAACAACAAAACCCTCATATGATGTGATCATTTCCAATTGGACAATCATATACATTGGCAGGATCAATGTTGGGAAAAAATGCATGTAAAGGCAGTGAAGACAAGTTACAAATGATGTTCAAGCAGTGATGATTCAAGGAAATACCAATCATAGTGATCTTTTCATGATGAAAATGATGCAGTGAAAAGAGTGTCCCATTTTGGGGGTTTGGATAAAAAAACTCAAACTTCCTTCAATGTTTTGCAAGAGAAGACTTCCTTTAAGGTTTCTCTTGTATAGTCACTAGCCTTATATTCACAAATCATGCACAAAAAGCATCAGTGGAGTTTTATCACTGCAATATCTAGTGAATGTGCTGAAGTCACTAGTTAAATGGACCAATGCCTATGCATGCCAAATCTCTAGAAACATAGAAGCAACTAAGAAAGAAATAGGGGGCCTCTACTCTCTATACTGGGCCATCAACTTATGTCAGTGAGTGAGATCAAGGTTGCCTACAGTCTTAAGGACTGTACTATGCCCAAGTCATAGTGTTAATCACTATGTAGGACTTTGAGGAAAGTCTAAATAGCCATCAAGGAAATCATGAGTAGTCATAAAGTCACAAAGAATTGGGAACACATGATAGAACACGGTGCAATAAGTGAGTGGAAGAAAGTTATGAAATCCTAAAAAAAAACCTAGGTCAACTTCATGAGAAGACCATAATGATATGACTGTTATCATATGAGTAGCTGCTTTCAAAAGGAGGGTAGTGTGCTTTATTACAAAGTGAATAGATGTTGTGGCAGTCATATGGATGAAAAGAACAGTCATGGTAATCAAATGAGCAGTCTACAATGATATCCTGCTACAGGGCAGCTAGAAGACAGTCAACTCTAAAGGAAAAATTATGATGGTAACTATGCAGTCTTAAAGAATGCATTGATGCTAGGAGACCACCAAAGGAACAGTTCACCTACTTACCTCTACACATAAAGATAGTCAAATAGAAGGGGAGGTGTTAGCCCTCTCGAAGATACTTAGCAGTAGCAAGCTTCAAGGATCAATCCAAAATGGTATAATGCATGGCATTATTGTAAGGAAAGCTAGATGCGGTCCAACAACTCTCCTAACATCAAAAACTCAGGGAAGAATGCAGAGATACCTTTTAAATTTTACAATTACAGTCCAATTAAGATGCACATGAAAGAGATGACAGAAACAGAGTATTTGACAAACACATATGAACACTAGATATATGTGGGAAAACCCTTACAGGAGAAAAACCCACCACACCAAGAGAAGTCACTTTGTATTAAAATAATAAAGATTACATATAGAGATCTGACTTATCTTTCTGATGTCAGTTTATAGCAGCATTCACCAAGAACAACCTTGATACAAAACATTCACGTTATAGTCTTCACAGAATAGAATTCATCCACTAATCATACAATCAAACAACAATCCGTCGATCCATCAAACCCATCACAATCTATAATCAATGAGTATAACCATGTTGCCCTTGTCTGTCGAGCTTCCTCTCAATAATGGCCGCAATAGTCCAACTGCTAGCAATTCCCATTCGGCTTCTCTGATTGGCCAATGAATCACCATGTAGGATGGTCTTCTCTTGGTCAAAGCAATCAACCTGTGTTGGCATGTCAGTGAGACACTAATCGTGTCTCCCCGATGCCACAAGACTTAACTATCGATGTTGCCAAGAGTCATCCTTATCGCCAAGATGTTACATCAAGTCCAGAGAGCTATCGCTCAGACCTCGCCATGTCACCAAGACCTCACACCGACGATCATCACATGTATTGCTATTGCCAAGACTTACCACTATCAGTGAAACATCATACCGAAGCTTCAAAGTCACATAGATGTGAGTTTTCCATTCGGTGAGACAATTGTCTTTCGCTAAGAGATCATACCGAGTCATTAAGGGTTATACCAAAATGTTCAACATTCGGCAAGACATACCGCTATCGCTAAGATGTTACTCCGAGATCTTAAGTCATACCGAGCACCAAGCAACAGTCAGCAAGACTTCACACATCGGTAAGACTTCTTATCGAGCCATTGCATGTTACTCCAAGTATATTCTGTCGGTGAGACAAACCAACTGTCACCAAGAGATCATAGCGAAACCTCCATGTTACCCCAAAGACACCAAGAAAAGTGCTATCGGCAAGACATTCCTGTCAGTAAGACTTCTTACCGAACACCCAAGACTCTCCCCGAAGACTTCAATAAAAAATGCTGTCGACGAGACAATAGCTATTGCTGGGACCTCACACCGAAGTAAGCCTTTCAGCCAAGGGTCTCCCGGATATATGATATGAATGGCCTATCGGCTAGAGATCTCCACTCGGTAGGAGGTCATACTGAACACAACATGTCATAGCGATAGGATCATTCAGTGAGATTGAAGCAAGGTCATAGCGACCTGAACTGTTCAACAAGATTCAAGCTGCTAGTCAGCCAGACACAAAAGATGTCACACCGACTTGGCCCTTTCAGAGGTTTCAACTTGTGGGATTGAGGCACATATTTCCAACAATCTCCCACTTGATGAAGATCACATAGGCACCTCCAAAGCACAACAAAACTACTAAAAATCATGGGCACTAAGGCCCATCGAACTGGCACACCACTTGAACTTGTCTGTGCTCACTTGCTTCGTCAATGCATCTGTAACATTCTCCAAAGTATCAAATTTCTCCAAACTGACCTTTCCATCCTCCACCATATCTCGTACAAAGTGGTACTGTACATCTATATGTTTCGTCCTGGCATGGAAAGTAGGATTCTTTGCTAGACAAATTGCACTTTGTTTGTCACAAAAAATAGTTATTTGCCCTGCATCAAAACCAATGTTAGAACACAAACATTTTAACTAAACTACTTATTTACAAGCATGTGTAGCTACCATGTATTCAGCCTCTGTAGTGGACAAAGCGACTACAGCCTGTCACTTACTCATCCAACCCACTGCACCACCACTCAACATGAAAGTATATCCACTGGTGGACCTCCTGTTGCCAATGTCCCCTGCCCAATCATAATCCACATAGCCTCGAATACTGAGAGTCCTCTATGATTCAATCAGGTTCCCATGGTAACACAAAGAAAAATTTGAAGTTCCCTTCAAATATCTAAAAACTCTCTTTACAACATCCCAATGTGTCCTTCTAGGATTAGCCATAAACCGACTAAGAACTCCCACTGCTTAGGCAATGTCTGGCCTTGGATAGACCATTGCATACATAAGACTGCCGACCGCACTAGCATAGGGTACACTGGTCATGTCCTCCATCTCAGAAAGAGATTTTGGACAGTCTTCAACAGATAGCTTCATTCCTTGCAAGACTGGAACAACTAGTTGCTTGCAATCATTCATGCAAAATATCTCTAGAACAGTCTTGATATACTTACTTTGACTGAGCCAAAGTTTTCTACTATTCATGTCCCTAGTTATCTCCATCCCCATAATATATCTTGCTGCACCAAGATCTTTCATTTTGAACTTAGCAGACAACTGAGACTTAAGATCATAAATCATCAGCTTACTATTGCCTATGAACATCATATCATCAACATAGAGAGCAATAATAAGAACTTGATCACTTTCAGCTTTATAATAAACACAATGATCAGATTTTGATCTCACAAATCCCAAAGACAATACAAAAGTATCAAATTTCTGGTACCACATTCTAGGTGACTGCTTTAACCCATACAAAGACTTCTTTAACTTGCAAACCAGTTTCTCTTTACCTTTCTCCACAAAGTGCTCAGGCTGGGACATGTAAATCTCTTCTTCAAGATCACCATGAAGAAATGTTGTCTTCACATCCATCTATTCAACCTCTAAGTCATGCGCTGCTGCAAGTGACAAAAGAAATCTGATAGATGTCAGCTTAGCTACAGGAGAAAAATTTTCTCCATAATCAATTCCCTCTACCTGGGAATAACCCTTCGCAACCAATCTTGCCTTGTACTTTTCCACACTCCCATCCAGACCAATCTTCTTTTTAAATACCCATTTGAAGCCAACAAATTTTCTACCTTTAGGCAAGGGCACCAAACTCCAAGTGTCATTCTTTTTTAATGATGCCATTTCTTTGTTCATGGCTTCCAACCAAGAGTTTGAATCAGACTTTTTAAATGCCTCCTTTACATTCCTAGGCTCATCAGTGCTAGAAATTAAAGCATAGGCACAAGTAGAATCTATCAAAGAGAACCCATACCTATCAGGTTGTTTTCTTTCACGGGTTGACCTCCTCACTTGTTGAGGCTGAGGTTCTTTTTCTTCTTTAGAACTTTCAGAACTGCTTGAACTCTCCTCAGTTTCAGGTACATTTTGAATTTTCAATTCCTCTTTATCTAGTGTCGGGGGAATTTCAACTACATCCTAATTGTTTTCTGACTTTGTCTCTGACTGCAGATCCGAGGTAGAAGGCTTCATCTCATGAAAGATTACACTTCTGCTATATACAATCTTCTCTATATTAGTATTCCAAAGCTTGTATCCTTTTATGCCAGTACTATAGCCAATAAAAATACATTTGACAACCTTGTTCTCCAATTTATATCTTTTCTCATATGGCACATGAGCATATGCCTCAGCCAAAAACATGAATATGTCTTAAAGAGGGATTCTTACTAGACCACAACAAGAGCAGAATTTGGAGAATGATTAATCAAGTAACATGCAGTAGCAACAACCTCAGCCCAAAACTTCTCCTCCAAGCCAACACTACTCAGCATGCTTTGTGCTCTCTCCATCACTGTCCTATTAAACCTTTCTACATCTCCATTTTGTTGTGGAGTATAAGGTGTAGTCTTATGTCTTTTAATCCCCTGGTCTTTACAATACCTCTCAAAATCATCAGAACAAAATTCACCGCCATTATCGGTCCTTAAGCATTTAATTTTTCTTCCAGTCTAATTTTCTACAAGGTTTTTAAATTCCTTAAACTGACTGAACACTTTTGATTTACTTTTCAAAAAAAAAAAAAATGTTTTTCTCGAATAATCATCAATAAACGATACATAGTACCTTGACTTAGACAAAGAAGGAACATTCAACTGGACCAAATACATCGGAATGAATATAATCTAGCAAACTAGAAGATTTATGAGGATTTGGAATAAAATGAAACGGTGCTATTTTCCATATATACAATGTTCACAAATTCAAATTCAAGGTTACAATCTTCAAGCCCCTCAACCAGGTTTTTGTTCTTCAAGGTTTTAAACCTCTCTCCAATGTGGCCTAGCCTATGATGCCAAAGCATAGTCTTTTCTGCTGGAAGTTTAACTTCCATAGAGTTTACACAATTAGGAACATTTCCCTCTTTTCCTCCATGAGTAGCTTTCTGTGACTTTATAGAGACATTGTTACATTGAACATTATGTGCATCCAGCTTGTACAAGGTACCAATACGAGCACCCCTTGCTATCACCATTGAGCATCTAGTCATCTTGCAGCCATTTCCAGAGAATGTGACTTGCACTCCAATATCATTTAGCATACTTACAGAAAGTAAGTTTGGAGCCTGAGCTGGTATATGCATTACATTATTGATTCCCCTCCTTCACCATCTCAGAAGATTTCCTTCTCAATTTTTTTGATAACAAAGATGCAACAACATCTTCCATCTTGAAACTGGATGTTGTACTTCCAATAGCCATCACAAGGTGATCCCATGAATCTGGCAAAGAACACAATATCAACATACAACGATCCTCTTCATCAATCTTCACACCAATAGATGTTAACTGTGCAATCAACATATTGAATGCGTTCAAATGATCAACAAAAGACCCTCCTTCCTACATTCTCAAAGTGTATAACTTCTTCCTCAGGAATAGTTTATTCACCAAGGACTTCCCCTGATAAATAGATGCCAGTCTCTTCCACAAGGAAGATGCAGTCTTATCTTCATGCACATTGAGAAGAATAGAGTCTGCCAAATAGAGCCTTATTAGCCCCTTAGACTTTCTATCTGCAAGGTCCCAATCTTCTTGCTTCATGCCTATAGGTTTCACTCCAGACACAACAATCCAAAGATCACGATCCACTAGGAGATCCTCCATCTTAAGTTTCCACAAATCAAAAGTGTTGCCATTGAACTTCTCTATTTCAATATTTCCTGACGTGCTAGCCATCTCAATCTGTAATTAGAACTTGAAAAACTTCTACAAGACTCCCACTGAATAGAAATTGACACAAAAAACCCAATGTACCCACAAGGATAACACAACTAGCTAGGCTCTGATACCACTTGTAAGGAAAGCTAGATGTGGAAGAAATTCTCCTAACGTTAAAAACTCAGGGAAGAATGCAGAGATACCTTTTAAATTTTACAATTACAGTCCAGTTAAGATGCACATGAAAGAGATAATAGAAACATAGTATTTGGAAAACACATATGAACACCAGATATACGTGGGAAAATCCTTACGGGAGAAAAACCCACCACACCAAGAGAAGTCACTTTGTATTACAGTAATAAAGATTACATACAGAGATTTGACTTATCTTTCTGATGTCAGTTTACAACAGCATTCACAATGAACAACCTTGATACAAAACATTCACATTACAATCTTCACTGAATAAAATTCATCCACTGATCATACAATCACACAACAATCCATTGATCCATCAAATCCATCACAATCTGCAATCAATGAGTATAACCATGTCGCCCCTGTCTGTCGAGCTTCCTCTTAGTAACGGCCGCAACAATCCAATTGCTAGCGGTTCCCATTCGGCTTCTCTGATTGGACAATGACTCACCACGTAGGATGGTCTTCTCTTGGTCAAAGTGATCAACCTATGTTGGCATGTCGGTGAGACACTAATCATGTCTCCCCGATGCCACAAGACTTAACTATCGATGTCGCCAAGAGTCATCCTTATCGCCAAGATGTTACATCGAGTCCAAAGAGCTATCGCTCAGACTTTTCCATGTCGCCAAGACCTCATACCGATGATCATCACATGTATCGCTATCACCAAGACTTACTGCTATTGGTGAAACATCATACCGAAGCTTCAAAGTCACACAAACATGATTTTTCCATTCGGTGAGACAATCGTCTTTCGTTGAGAGATCATACCGAGTCATTAAGGGTTATACCGAAACGTTCAACATTCAACAAGACATACCGCTATCGGTGAGACATTACTCTGAGATCTTAAGTCATACCGAGCACCAAGCAATAGTCGGCAAGAATTCACACATCAGTAAGACTTCTTACCGAGCCATCGCATGTTACTTCGAGTATATACTGTCGGTGAGACAAATCAACTGTCGCTAAGAGATCATAGCAAAACCTCCATGTTACCCTGAAGACACCAAGAAAAATGCTATCAGCGAGACATTCCTATCGATAAGAATTCTTACCGAACACCCAAGACTCTCCCCGAAGACTTCAACAGAAAATGTTGTCGATGAGACAATAGCTATCGCTGGAACCTCACACCGAAGTAAGCCTTTCGGCCAAGGGTCTCCCCGATATACGATATGAATGGCCTGTTGGCCAGAGATCTCCACTTGGTAGGAGGTCATACCGAACACAACATGTCATAGCAAGAGGATCATTCGATGAGACTGAAGCAAGGTCACAATGACCTGAACTATTCAACAAGATTCAAGCTGCTAGTTGGCTAGACACAAAAGATGTCCCACCGACTTGGCCCTTTCAGAGGTTTCAGCCTGTGGGATTTAGGCACATATTTCCAACAATTATCTTAGAGTAAACAATGGTTGTAAGTGATAGTCATGTCAAGAACATGAAGGAAATGCTATTTGTAGGACCATTTTGACAGTTGAGAGCAGCATATAGGTGGTCTGCTCCTTAGATCACAGAGGTATGGGAAGCACAGTGATAGGATAATTCAATCAAAGCATAATACAGTCAACATGTATCTGGGGAAATAACTCACAACAATGAATGAAGGAAATAAGGCAGTTATAAAAGAAAGCATTGTATCTGAGATAGTGACATGAAATGTGTAAGCCTAAGAACAATAACCTTGGAGTTTATCGGAGTATCAATTCAACAAAATTTTGAAGCCCTTTCAAAAGCTTTAAAATACACAAGAAGATGGTGAGGCATGTAAGTATCTAAGGTGGAGGAAGAGTATGGAAGCATTGGTAATGCATTACTTCATCTATAGAAGCAAAATGAACAACTTTTCAGCATAATTTTTGAACTTGAGAGCCAGCAAAATGAATATCAACAAACTGAAAAGGAAAATGCAGAGATTATAAAAGAAAGCATTCTACATAAGTGAAGTATATAAAAAAAATGGCAGTATGAAAAGTTTTTTTTAAGTAACCACAAAAATGAAAATCCATTTATGCATTATGGCAGGGCGTGGTGTGGAGTGGCCTTTTCTTGCAAATATAAAAAACCCACTTGGGGTTTTGATCAAATGGAGCAACATTGCTTTCTTTTACCGGAAATATAAAATGATCTTGCAAAAATCATCTAGATTTCACAACAAATCTGAGCATGTACAAAAATCTAGTGACCCATTTGGGTTCTTTACAAATAGTTAAGGAGTTCAACAAAATGAACGCTATAGGAAACCCAAGCATGGGTTTTTTCTCAAAATGCAAGAAAAAGACAGAAAATCACAAATGCAAGAGGACCCAGTTTACATGATGAGGGTCGAGCCACATTCTGGTTTTCTTTTTCTTTTTTCCAGAAGCCCATATGGGCTATTAATTTTGTGAGGATTTATGAAAAAGAAGAAGGAAAGCCAAAATATTACAGGAGGGTTTTTTAGAAATGAACATGAAGGACACATTTATCTATTCATGGCCGTGGCCAGTGAGCCTTTTGTAATTCTGGAAAACAACATAAAAAACATTGAGTCTATTCAAGTTTGTAGATAATGAAGCTTTTCTAAACAATTCCACAGAGACAAAAGAAAAATGAGACATTTAAAAGCTTCTATTCGAGCTCTTCTTGCTCACTATCTGGAGGAAAAGACAATATGCAAGGCTAGCTGGTAGCTTACCGAAGCTCAAACATTAGGATGCTCAAAGTTGTGCCATTTAAAGCTTCCTGTTAAGCTCCATTAACTTCCCATGGCAGCTGTAAGCAAGGAGAATAACCACAGAGAAAGATGCAACAAAGAAAGTCTATCAAATTTTGTTCATGGCCACGACCTGTAAGTCAAGAAGTGGCCTCTAAGTCAAAAGATGCGAGCTTATGTCAAGCAAAAAATGTTTACCTGAGATCCCGTGATGTTTTCATGAAGAGAAATGACAAAAAATCGCTGAGAACCCATGAGAATACATCATTTTCCCCATGTTCTCCAAGCCCTCATGGCGGCAGAGCGACATCCTCCAAATTCTTCCAAGCGACCAAATGATGGTGTTTTTCCATTATTTGGGTATTATCATTAGGGTTTGACCCTCTTTGCATTTCGATGGGATGTTTTTTATCCTTTCTTTTAAAATCAACACATGAAATGTGATGGGGTTGATGACCAATGTTATTGCCTCAGGCATTTTTTATGCCTTTATTTCTTTTCCCCATTCTTTAAAAAGCTTTGCTAAGTCTTCACTATGACATCATGTGTTATCACTTAGGCATTTTATGCCTTAGGGATTTCTTCCCTAATTTGACTTATGCTGAAATGTGTATTGACAATGTGTTGCCATGAGACCCTCAAGTGATGCCTTGTCTTTCCAACATCATGTGACTGGGAATATTCTTTCCAAGAGTCTTGGAGGTCGGCCTTATTAGCCAAGTAATATTGATACTATGTGCCTTTGCAAACCATGTGATTATGACATGTGTGGGAAGAAGGCAAAATATGGGTGGTAAGTTGATAGCCAAAGTGCCTTTGAAGCTTTTGCCATAGCATTTGATGTTACATTTTATTCCATATTTGAAAATCATGTAAGTGATTTTAAAATCACTTTTATTGTGCCTTATAATGCTAATGTAACATAGAAAAATGGTGGGCCCCTTTTGATTTGAGCCTAATTGTAAAGTGATTTGTTAATTGATGTTTTATAAATCACTTAACAAATTCACTATCTTTAATGCTTTGAAAACCCATGTGTTTTCAGAAACACACATATTGCATGATGGGGAATGTGGTCAAGTGTTGAAATAGGACCAATGATGACTTGCAGAGGTGTGGGAAGTGTGTGATGCTGTTTGGACTATTTTTAGTGGGAATGAGACTAGGTGGAGGTATTTTTGTCACACTTTTGGGATGGATATTGGCTTAGCTTGTTTTTTCTCCATGTAGAGGGCATTTTAGAGACTTCTAGAAGGTTCTTTTGGGGCCATTTCTGTTTTATCCGAGGATAATCTTCTAGAAGCACATGTGTTGGAGGTTTTGGTGGGTGTTGGTTAAGTATGTTCATTTTTGAACATTTTGGGAGTTCTTTCTTTTTCAGCAAGAAGATAGCTACTCTCTTGGAGTTATTTTTTCATGAAGCTGCATTGTAACTCAGATAGACCTAATATGCAGTAAGCACTTTGATTTAATAGATTGGAGCATTGTTACCTTTTCTCTTCATGTTTTGTGGTGTGTTATCAATGGTTGATCAATCTATTTTGTGAAAAGTCATTTTCCTTACAACTTGTCCCATGTTTCATGCATCCATTTGACATAAAATGTATGTTTATAGGTTATAAACTGTGTTGTTTAGTAGTGTTACTAATTGTGAAATCTGTCTTTTCCTTTTAAGAACACTGTTATAGACCTCTTTATAAATTATTGATGTGAACTGCATTGGATAGGGATTTGTGTGAGTTAGCTTTGAAATATTAATTTGAGTGTGCAAGGCTATTAGCAGGTCTAAATTGTTTGGTGTATCACTTTAGTTTCTTCCCAGCATTAGGTTTATTTTATGCAACTCTTACCCTTATCTTAGAAATTCAATAGTTAGGTGATATCAAACAGGGAAGCTGACCCACAATCCGGAGGTCTGCTTTCAAATAGGTTACCCACAACTTGAAAGCATTCCAATTTTGGTCCAAATTTGCTAAGTGCAATTGGAAAAGCTTAGCAAATAGGGTGTAGATTTGGTGTCCTAACAATTCCATAAGCCAAAATTTGAAACTTGAATTTGAATCATTAGAATGCCACCAAAAAAATATTAAAAATTGGGACCTAGGACTCAAGGAGGACCCATTCGCCCTTGGGTGAATGGGTACTGTTGATGTGTTTTTTATGCACTTCTCAACACAGGCAGTGCGTAGGTGCACTACCTCTCTTGAAAGACAATCTTCTACAATCAGATTGCAGAACACTATCCCAAGGTCTCTAATGTCAGGTCTTGACAGTGCTTGGAATATCTCAGTTGTTTGATGTGATTTGCTGGAACCACAAGGCGGACTTACAAATGAGTTACAAAGCATGAAAGTTGAGTTTGCAAATGTAGTTTCAAAGTGCTGAAAGTGAATGAACAGTGGTTGTCCACTCAAAACAACAAGCTAAAACTCATCAAGTTCATTTGATTTAGCTTCATGGTGATTCTTTGGTTCCTACTCTAACCAAGGATTAAAAGAAACAACAAAAGGAGAAAGGTTAAGAAAGCTATTCTAATCCTAAGCTACAAATGAACAGTAACAATGGTGGCTGCTAAAGTAGACAGACTTCCTAAACTGGGTTTTCCTTGGCCAAGAGAAACCTACAGTTGCACAAAACCAGTGCAATCTTCTAAGGACTGCATATTTTTACATTACATACACACATCATGTACATGCAATCAAACTAAGTTGCAACAATAAAGGAAAGAGGCTTAGACTAGCTTTGCAAAGTGATTCACCATCAATGAACCACAAAAATCATGAGCTGGAAGTTCATCAAATATTGAAACAACAAACACCATCACCACTCCCATTCAAGAAACTAACACTAAAACTAACATGGAAGGTGAACCATGCATACATAAAGAGCAAAATCAAAAGGAATGCCCATAAATCATGCAATGCTGCTTTCTATTGCTGTAAAATGTCTTTACATCAATTCTCCAACCCTTACAAATGAGGGGCAAGCCCCTATTTATAGTTTTCCAAATCCCAAATGAATGGCCAGGATCAATTTGCAATGAATGGCCCATATTTGTTTACAGTAGGGTTTCACCTAGCCCACAATATTCAACAATTAAAAATATATTCCTTGTCTGTTCTCTGTTTTGTCATCTAGTGCCAGTTATTGTAGCAAGTTTGTCATTTAGCTGATTTCCCTTTTCACTGTAGCAAAAACTGCCTGAAAGTTGTCTTCTTACTTGATGTGTTTGCATTGTTCTTCCTTGGATCAAATGAGCCCATCGACGATTGGCATCAATGGATTGGTTGCCCCTGATAGGCGGACAACTACCTTATGCTTTCTTCAAGGCCACCCCCTTGCATTTTTGTCCTTGGCCTCCTTGGAACATGCCTTCTTCTAACACCGACCCTATTGATGGGTGCTACGAGGAAAGACAATCATGAAATGAATGGTGACAAGAGCTATGTGCATTCCTTGCTCAGCTTTCTCAATGGGTCACCCTGACAGACCTGCGGTAGGCTCCTTGAATCCTGCGTACATGAAACGCTGTAAGTGCTTTCATACAAAAATCAAGGAAAACGTTAGTCAAATCTTGCAAAAACCTTGTTAGATTCATCCATGCATCATCAAAAGATCATAATATTCATATTTGGATCTCATTTGGACCATAAACATTAATCTGGGCCGTTGGGGCTCCACAGATGTTCCAAAACAGCCAAAGGGGGATGAAGCTCCGAAACCATCAAAACTTAACAGAACATTGACGAAACCTTGGTAGTTCACTTAGACACCACAAACACATCCCAGATCCACCAAAAAGTTGGCCCCAAAGTCAAAAATGTGGAAATCGGACCGACAGGGGTCCACAAATGTTTCCAAAACAGCCAAAGAGGGATGAAGCTCCGAAACCACCAAAACTTAACGAAACATTGGCGAAACCTTGGCAGTTCACTTAGGCACCACAAACACATCTCAGATCCACCAAAAAGTTGGCCCCAAAGTCAAAAATGTGGAAACCGGACCGGTAAGGGTCCACAGATGTTTCCAAAACAACCAAATAGGGACGAAGCTCCAGAACCACCAAAACTTAGCGGAACCTTGACGAAACCTTGGCAGTTCACTTAGGGACCTCAGACACATCCCAAATCCACCAAAATGTTAGCCTCAAAATCAATAATGTGGAAATCGGACCGACGGGGGTCCACAGATGTTCAAAATGGCCACAGAGGGATGGGCTCTGAAGGCTCGGTCGCTTGGGCTCTGAAGGCTCGGTCGCTTGGGCTCCACAGATGTTCAAAATGGCCAAAGAGGGACGAAATCCTAAAAATAGCCATGGAGGGGCCAGGCTCCAGAGGCCGGGTCGCTAGGGCCTCACGGATGTTCCAAAACAGCAAAAGGGGGATGAAGCTCCGAAACCGCCAAAACTTAACCAAATGTTGACGAAACTTTGGCAGTTCATTTATGCACTTCAAACACATCCCACATCCAAAAAAGGTTACCCCCAACGTAAAAAAATGTGGAAATGGGAGCGACGGGGGTCCACGGATGTTTCCAAACAGCCAAGGAGAAAGGAAATTCTGGAGGGAAAGTTTTGAAACCATCGAAACTTAACGGAACGTTGACGAAACCTTGACAATTTATTTACGCACTTCAAACACATCCCACATCCAAAAAAGGTTGCCCCCAAAGTCAAAAATGTGGAAATGGGAGCGACGGGGGTCCACAGATGTTTCCAAATAGCCAAGGAGGAAGGGAATTCCAGAGGGAAAGTTTCAAAACCATCTAAAATTAACAGAACGTTGACAAAACCTTGGCAATTTATTTACGCACTCCAAACACATCCCACATCCAAAAAAAGTTGCCCCCAAAGTCAAAAATGTGGAAACGGGAGCGACAAGGGTCCACGGATGTTTCCAAACAGCCAAGCAGGAAGGGAATTCCGGAGGGGAAGTTTCGAAACCATCAAAACTTAACGAAATGTTGACAAAACCTTGGCAGTTCATTTATGCACTTCAAACACATCTCACATCCCAAAAAGGTTGACCCCAAAGTCAAAAATATGGAAACGGGAGCGACGGGGGTCCACGGATGTTTCCAAACAGCAAGAACAAGACAAAGGCAGAAAAGGGGAAGGTGGACCTCATTTCTCTGCAGATTTGAATACCCCAAGTAGGTGAATTTGGGTAGGGGATTTGATCGTTTGAAGGCACATGACTAATTTGGGTTCAAAAAATAGGGCATGCAAAACAAGATAGGAGCAAAGTAGCCTGTCGGGAGCGAAAAAAAGGGGGTCCCTACCTACGGCAGGGCGTGTGTGCAAAACATGCACAACAAGTACTAGGACCTAAATTTAGGGCACACATTTTCCAAGGTGTTTAAAATAATGTTAGTATTTGTTTAATGTCGGTTTCCCTATCAGAAAATGGGAATAATAAGGCTTAGGAATGCATAATTTAGGCAATTAGAAGCTTAATTAAGTCCAATTAATTAAGGGACCCAAACATAGTGTGAAAATGTAAAGGAGTACATTTTTCTATACTATATTTAGCCCCCACTTTAGTGAGAGTATGAGCCTTAGGCTAAAACTCACATAAAGTATACAAATATATGTCAAGAGGAGTCCAAGTGCACAAATGTTGATGGGATGGGATAGCAAAGATCAAGGAGGTGGCCAAGGCCACAGGATCAAGATCACATGGAAAACCAACATAAGCAAAAAGGGACACACACATATGCATGATATGAAGCAACGAGACAAGATACAAAAACATACAATGTCAAAATTGAATGCAAAATATACTAGCAAGTTGTATTATGTTGCATCCAATAAATACACTCATAAGGATGTAAGATCACTTATGAAACACATGGCTTCACAGGAAATCAAGTTGTGTTATGCTCGGTGGCCATGAAAATTATGCTCACAAGGGCTAGTGCAGTTCAATATACACTAGGTGAGCCCCCAAGACAAATATGAGAAACAAACACTAGGTCTACAAGGTGTGATCCCACAACACAAGTGGCAATGGGAAAGTCATGCCAGGTCTACAAGATCCCATACATCAACCATACCAAAAGTTATACTCCCTTATAATATTGATAATGTGCCACAACATGATCAATATGCCATGCTAATGCTACACTAAATTTAACCTCTGTGAATAAAGTGAAGCAAGAAATGTTAGAATGTAAATGCCAAAATTAAATAATGCCAATAATTCCAATGTAATGGCCACACTTCCTAGGAGATGTATGCTATCATCACTAAGAAGGGAACATGCAAATAATGATCAAGGGACAATATGCCTCCCACTTAAAATATCAACATACTTGCTATGTTGGTATTTTATGTAGAAAGAGAGGAAGGGGGATCCTTGAAAAGAATGCACACCTCCCAAAAACTAGTTAGCCTTGCCCCCCATGCATAGATTCAAAGAGAACGACCAATGACTATCATGTTTTTTCCAAGATAAATATGGTTGCACTTAAGATTGTACCACCATGAATGGAAATGAGCATGACACATAAAGCTACTAATGCCACATAGTGATGAGCAATATGATAGGATGAAGATCATTATCAATTAGAGGAAATAGGTGCATCCATACAAGGAAGAGCACCACAATCCTTAAGATGTTGAATTTTATTACTAAAAGCTTTACATTCATTGGTAGAATGACCATGCACTCAATGATATGCACAAAATGAGCTTTTGTTATAATTTTTCTTTCGTGTTCTTAGAGGGAGACATATCAAGTGGGCTTGGAGAAGCCTCAACAAGGTATCCTCTTAATCAATAGTAGAATATTTTCCATTATTTTGTGACAAAGATATTTCTTGCTTACTACAAGGTGTCATATATACACAAGACTCTTTAGATTGTGAGATTTTATACTCTCCCTTAAAGGAGGGTGTAAAATCTAGTGAACCCCAATCATCGCTAAGAAATGTGTTTGAAGATGAAGCAATATTGTCTTAGGAGTGTTTTGTGTGATGACATTGATATTAAGCGAAGGTTTCTTTGATGCTTTCGTTTCTTTTGAAGGATAATAACCAAGACTGGTAGTTTTTTGTTGTGTGTAAGGATATATACTTGGACATAGATACCTTGTTCTTTAATACCATATCCTTTTCCATTATAGCCAAGTTGTTTCAAAAGCTCATAACCTCTTCCATGAAGTTTTTCCATTTCTTTTGAAGAAGGTGGTTTCTCATGATCACACTCATCATGTGGATGCATGATTTTTGTTTTCCTCTTTTGTGCTAAAATTTGTGGACTCACATAGTTTGGATAAATTAGATTGTGTTGATATTATGACTTCTTTATCCTTTGTAGACTTTAATTGTATAATCTTGGGTTTCCCATTGAATTTAGGTGTGAAATATAATGATCCCCAATCGTCTTCTAACAAAATTGTTATGGGTGAAAGGAACTTATCCTTATCTTGGAATTGTGAAGGTTTCACTTTTTAGTTGGTGTTAATGTTATAAGAATATTTGTCATTCTTGTTTTAGTTTGAAAACAATTTTTTTATTGTAGGTCAGCTTTGATTGTGTAAACATTGTTGTTGTAAACATACTTCACTAGATTATGTAACGTTGAAGGAACCACATTCATTACATGAGTCCAAGGTCTACCTAGGAGAAGATTATATGAGAGTTCTTGAGGCATGACACAAATAGGAGTTTGAAATGTTGCCTTTCCCTCTTTAATAGGTAATTTTATCACACCAAGCAGTTGTTTTCCCACATTATCAAATCTACAAATAGATAAAGAATCTGGTTGAATTTGGATTTTGTCCACTCCCATCTTATATAGAAGGTTTACACTATAAACATTGAGTGTTGAACCATTATCAATGATAGTATTCCAAATTCCAAAATTAGTACCATTATTGTTAATTATATGAGCCACTATCATCTTGAAGCATCATTTTGTTTTTTCACTTCGTATGGAGGTAACTCGTCTTGATGAAAGGTAATGTCTAATTTGACCGAGTTCATACTTTGAATTAGGATTGCTACATCATTTGGTCATGTACTAGGAGGGACCATAACTTGTAAGGAACTTTGAACCATGCTATGATAATTAGGAAAAGCTTGAATAAGATTCCATAAAGAAATCTTAGTAAGAGTGTTTCTAAGTTGCTCCACAAGATCATACTCCTTTCCATTGTGCAAAGGAAAAGAAGGAGCACTAGGCAAGATAGGTTGAGGTAATGGTAATGAAGTAGGTATGGTTTGTGGTTTCCTAGATTTCTCCTTGTATTGTATGTGTGAGAAACAGTATTATAACTTGGTTACATTGTGAAGCATTGTTACTACAATGTTGCATTGTAAAATTTAAGATAGCTCTTGGAGGTAGTGGTTTGTGTTGGGGTGGTCTTATAATAGGAAGTGGATTAGGAGATGCTTTGGGAGGTATGATAATTAAAGAATTTTTAGGAGGTCCAAGCATTAGAGGAGACTTAGGAGGCCCAATAATCAAGGGAGATCTAATGTTCAAAGCCTCAACATACTTATCCTCATTTTGATGGTCTTAGATAGCAAGGGGAAGTCTAATGTAACCTTATCATCTTCATATAAGGAAGCCACATTAATATTGTTTGCAAGATATGTATCAATGCTATCATCCTCTTGCACCTTGATATCTTCCCTAATAGGAGAGTTTTGAGGAGAGGAGCAAACAATATTATCATGACATTCAATAGTTGGATCTTTTAAAATAACTTCATCACAAGTAGGGGAGACAGTTGGAGAAGAACAATTATGATTTTCTTGCTTGCCAATGATTGCATCCTTTTGTTCAATGATATATTCCCAAGTGGGAGAAGCATTGGGAGAGCAAGAAACAAGATTTTCATGAATCTCAAAGAGTGGATCTTCTAACACCAAAATATCTTCTTCACAAATACACTAGTACATAAACATCAATATGTGACTAAAAAAACTACTAAAAACTGCTTATAAATGACTGAACATGTTGCATGACTAGTAGTAGTTTATTTCTAGTCATTTGTAACATGGCCGAATTGATGACTAAACCATTTTTAGTCGTTTGGTTGATCAATTTGGTCATTAATTTAGTCACCCGATTGATCGATTTGGTTGTTGATTTAGTCGTCTAATTGATCAAATTGGTTGTTGATTTAGTCATTTGATTGATCATTTTGGTTGTTGATGTAGTCGTTAATTTGATTGATTTGACAGTGTGTTTAGTTGTTAATTTAGTCATTGATTGTTTTAAACTAGTCACTTATTCAGTCATTTTTTATTCACTGGTATATTTTGTCGTTAATTTAGTCGTTGATTGATGTTAACTGGTCACTTATTTAGTCATTTTTATTCACTAATTACCATCCATTAGTATTGTATTTAGTCATTAATTTTAATCATCATTTTGATCAATTTGGTAGTTTATTTAATTGTTTTTGTTCATTGATTTCTGTCAACTGGTAGGTACATTGATACATTGTTTATTAATTGCATAATCATTATTTTTAGTCATATTTATTCATTAATTTTTATTAGTTGGTAGTATATTTAGTCAATTGGTAGTTTATTTAATTGTTTTTGTTCACTGATTTCTACCTATAAGTGCTGGAAATGAAACAATGCTTTAATTCAGGTTTAAAAATATAAAAACATAGAAAAACATAATCAATCATTAATTTGCACATAATGAAACAACTATTAAGAAGGAAAAAAACTAAAATTTTATTGAGAAAACATGTTCTTGTAGCAAATACATGACATAAATGTGTCTTTGCTTTGAAAAATGTACTGTTACAAAGTTTGTTTCTCAGTATGTGACTGAGAAAACTGAGTTACAATGCCTTTTTTTTTTCTTATGCAAGATATTACAATTTTGATGACAATTCTATGTTACAACTTATTTGCAACTACACATACATGTATGTTGCACTCTCTACAACTTTTCCTCTTCTCTACACCTCTTTATTTGCTTTGTATTTACTTCTTTTTCTGCATCCCTATTCTCTACGTCTACTGCTTACATAGAAACATATCCCCTCTTCTATAATGCACCAGTTTGAATGAGCGAAAGCCAAACAAAAAGAGAAAACATAATCAAGGGGTTTTACATTATAGGTGCAGTAAGATAGAACATTCTCTGTTCTACTCACAAAATGTACACCTAAATCAAATTTTCTAGTTTTTATTTGGGTTCAACTTATTCAGGCCTAGTACATTCTTTGTCTGCAACTTCACTCTCCACACTCTGTTGCTGCTAACCCTTCTTTTTTCTCTTCCACACTTATGACTAACACTATGATTTTTGTAAAATATTTTAGTGGCCACCGTGTGAAGGTACCTTCTTTCTCTTTCAGAGGAACAACTCCATCTATTTTTTTTGGATGAGGAAGGGGTATGTTACTTGTGACCTGTAAAATACTTACATTTGCATCTCATGTTCCTTTCAATTTGACTCCATGTACAATAGATAGTGAGTGAATATGCCCAATGCCCGCAACAACACCATCATACGGATCCAACACCTTTACTTTATCCCCTTCTTGGAGTTTATCGATAATGTCTGTAAAAACAAAAAAAATACACATTAAGATATAAAACACACATTATATTGTTTTTGACAGTTGTACGTAATGTCTTATGTCTTGGAACAAATAAGTTGTTGTATGTGATTTTATAAAACACTCTATTACAACTAAGCTCTAAGCTTCCATATGTAAGTTATATGTTCTCCCTTATTTCCATAATCTATGTATACTAGCTAATTACACTTCAATACTATTCTAACCAACTTCTATAAAATAAGTAATGATTGCCCTTATTTACATAATAAAACAACCATTACTTACTTGAATAGTACTTACTTGCATGTGGTTTCATAGCACTCACCTAGAGTTCAACACGACTACCACTATGAATATCATGTGCATGCTCATTGAGTTCATCATCATAACCATTATCAACGTCATTGCAGACATTAAGTTGTATAGCTTTGCAGAGAGTTCTATTGATAGGGCCTTTTTCTTTTTGTCCTTCTTTCATATAATTGCTGTACATCATGCAAAAATTAATATAAGTCAAGTAAATAATGCAAAAGCTATAATTTTTTTTCCAAAATAACATTTTAAGCATGAAGAATGACAAAACATTGGGACAAATAACTGATAGCTATTATATTAATTACCTCAACTTTAGGACAACTAAGACGACTGTGCTACACATTCTTGTCCACTTCATCACTATCAATATCACCAGCTTTGTTGACACCATGAAGGCATTTTTGTTTTCCTATTCCTTTGATAAAATTGCTCTAAATTTGGTTTAACCATCGTGCAAAAAAATATACAAAGCATTCAATAGTCAAGTTAAGAATGCAAGCTATAGATTTGTCCACAAGAACATTTTCTAGATCACTCCAACAATAAAGAAACTGGGTTGGATTCTCCTATGCTCAAATTTCAATAATCTACATATTAAGAGGCATTTGTATATAGAAATTCCAAACAAGAAGAAATGAGATCAATAGAGCCTCTTACCTCATATGAATCCATGGATTTATGCTCATTCCATGTAGAAACTATAGGGTTAACGGATTGAACCAACTGGGTAACTTGTTGAATGAGACTAAATATGAAATTCATTACCTTTTGGTACCCTAGTTCATTTGAGTTGACATTATCTACAAATGCTCCTACCGGGCATTGAAAAAATGGCTATGAAATCTTTGTTAACAAACTAGATTTCAACTTCATCATACTCTTAGATTTACTAGCATCTAGTGTTGCCATATAATTGACAATATCTTCTGCACCTGCTTCTCTATTACCATTTTCCACCTAAAATACAATGTCAATTTCAACATATAGTCAGTTAGATACAAAATCAAAATAAATAACACAATGTAAATTAAACCAAAAATCCATACACTTACTGCAAATTTTTCCATTTTGGTGTGCAACCTGCCTTGGCCAAATGTATATCCAACCCTCACATTATCTCTTGCTCTCTTGCCTCTGTTACTCTTTTCCAAATATTCTTCTAAATGCATACTTTCTCTTAATGCCTCCCACTATTTGGGAGATAGACTGGAGTCGAACCTCTCTTTTCTCAACATGATTGTTTTTCTGCAAATGTATCTATAATTGTTCATCAAAATTCTCATCCTTTTCTTGTAAAATTTTCTAGAGATTTTTTCCACTAGTAGTCTCAAAAGCATTTTTCATTTTTGTATAACATTTTCCACAGCTCGTGGATCTTTCTTTGCGAAATTTGATTTGCAAATATCCAAATGGGCCCTACATCTTACACCCAACTTGGTGGCCCACTTTACAACATTTGGCCCAATGGGCTCACCATCTCTCAATACCTCAAGCAAGAATGACTTCTTTCCATTTATTTTTCTTTCTTTTGCATTCCTCTCTGTAGATATATACAAATCTTGACTCAATCTTTGTCTTTTGACTTGAAAGCATCCACATCTTCTATTATATTACCACTACCAATATTTCTAGCCGATCCACTAGTTCCATCAAAATTTCTAGATGCAACAGGTGCACTCTGAGGCACAACAGATGCAATAGATCTCTCTTCATGAATTTCATTAACTAGAAATTCATGCTCCTTGGCCACATTAGGTGTGGCATGAGTAGGTAGATCAGTACTAGTATCTGCATATTCCACATCATTAAACACATCCTTTAGTGTTGAAAAAATCATCTACAGACTTGTTGCTCCTTTGCCCTAATGTTTTTCAATAATCTCTCTTAGACTTAGTCCTAAGAGATCATCACAACGTTGCACATCACCATATGCTATACTAGGTTGCACATCACCATGTGCTATATTAGGCTACACATCACCATGTGCTATACTAGGTTGCACATCATCACAACTATCATTTTCACCAAATGCATTTGTTGAATCACAAAAGTGTAAGTTTCTACAAGATTCCGACACTGTATCTTTGATTTCCTTTTGTTTTTTCTCCACATTTTCTTTGCACTCTTTTTGTTGCCTATAAAACAAAAAAAAAAAATTATTATGTCTTATATACATAAAGGTCTTTCCTATAAAATTTCATTAAACACTATTAAAAAAAAATATACTACTTAGTGGATTTGCAACTTGCCTTTTCAAACCAAGACTAAAAAATATTCATTATTCTTGGCCACTTTTCAGTACATGCGTGCTCATATTCTGTCAGTGGAATTTCAACATTATTATCACTATCATCAAAATTGCACCTTACAGTCCTTGTCTTCATTTCTTGAAGTCCAAATAAACAATAATGTATAAATCAACAACTTGAATTAGTAAAATTTTATTGAGTTTGTAAGTTGAAAACTATTGAATTTCCAATCTACTGATAACTGCAAATGGAAATTTAAAATAGAATTCAATTTATAGATTAAAAAGAATTTGCAGTAAAAAACCAAGATGTTTACAATTACAGGTATTAGACAAATTTTCATTAGGGATATATTCACAAGAGAAGAACTCATAAAAAAATAACACAAGCAGGATGAAGGAAAAACATAGTCTAGTTCATCATAAGGTGTGTTAGAACCTTAAAATTTTGCCTAGTTCCATCATCACAATTAACCTTGAGCTCCATGACTTGATCCTTGACCCTTATATTCCTTTTTATTTTTTACTAAACAAATAATTTTTTTAGGTCTGACTGACACTGAAAGACCTATATAAAGCCAAAAATTCATCATATATACTTAAGCAAAAACATGCCCAGCTAAAAAAATTCCAAATCCCTTAACAGTTTGTTACCGTGATCCCTCAATAGTAATCTGAACCCTTAGCAAGCTAGCAGTGTGTAACATATAACATGAAGATATTTACTCCCATACCACAGAAGTATTATGAGAGGATGCGGTTGGGTAGTATGAAAGAATTTAAATACATCATAAACTGCCATACCACTAGAAGGAAAAATGAAGGGTGCGGTATAGCGGGAAATAACCCACCATCTTGTAAGGAAGATGATAAAGGCATGTGGTAGGGTGACATGAACTGCTATACCATGGAAGGATGTGATGAAGCATGTAGTATGGTGGTAAGCCATATGTGACCGTTAATATAAACCATAGTACCATAGGTTAAACTAGTCAAGCTTGTGGTATTGAGGTAAGGATCCCACTACCCCATGGTGAAATGCAAAGAAGCATGCAGTATAGCGGTTTATACCCCTCTATCCCATGGTAGTTATAGAAAGTGGTGGCCATAAAATGGTATTAAATGCACAAATGACATCAACCGTCCGGTCTTGTAAAATCAATGGTGCATGTTCAAACTCGAACTATGAGAAAAATATTTGGTGTAAGGTTGATATTAATGTTGAAATGACTAAGCTCAGAAGCCATTAAACTGAGAATTCAACATTCTCTTTGGACACATTTGGAAAAATTATCATGCAGGAAGTTGAGAGTTCGAGGAGGTTAAGATCTACAACCATTGTAACCCGAGTGAGTGCACAAAACTCATGTGAATTAAGTTTTATGAGTACAAGATTGTTTGGAATTCTGCATTTTAGAAGTATAGGAGAAGTAAGATAATTAAACAATGAATTAATTTTTATGAGTACAAGATTGTTTCGAATTCTACATTTTAGAATTATAGGAGAAGTAAGATAGTTAAACATCATGCCACCCAAGAAGAAAGAACCTGAAACTAAAAAGGACATCATGCCGCCCAAGAAGAAAGAACCTAAAACTAAAAAGGAAGAATCTAAGGTTAAAAAGAGGTCCTTACAACAGCCTATCTTGGATATACTCCCTCAATCAATTGAGAGAGGATATAAGAAAGTTTTTAATGACGTGGTTCACGGTTGTAGAGATTCCTTTATCCCTATCTCCGGGTGGGAACTGTTCTAGTAATTTTATGAAAAAAGGGAGGGCAAGATTCCAGTGTCAAATCCATGGGCATTAGATCTGGCCAAGTTAATTGTCCCAAATATTTTTATAGATGTAGAGTTCATAAGTGTATTGGCTTAGAGTTATCATCTTGCTACTAGGTCTGTGAGATTTCTAGATGGCTCACCATTAGTTGTGTTGACTAAAGCATAAATCATTGAATGTTTTGACCTAAACAAACAAGCCTTGACTAAAATTGATTTGCAAATAAGTAAAGAATAATATACTAGATTGAGGAGAACCCATAGAAGTTATGAAGTCCCCATTTAAATGAAAAGGAGTGTGAACAATAGGGTGATTCCTATATCCCCTTTTGCTACTGAGCCATTTGATGTCTCAAATTTCCAATTCTATTTCAAGAAAACCTACTTTGCTCTCTGTCAAGTACTTGGGATAGATGCAGAAGAGCGAATGCCAGTTAGTTTAATGATGATGGCTATGAGGATCCAAGACCCTGAGATGAACATGAATATGATTTTGCCTCATATCTTGAGAAAGAATTGCATGAAGGATTTTTGCAAGTTAGTGAAAATAGAGCCCCCATAACATTTATGCATTATTATTTTCTATGCCACTTGATATTACACCAAAATAAAGATTGACGAAGCAAAAGGATGCATTTGGGTTAGATTGACAAGCAAGGAAATTTGCTGCTAGTGCAACTATGGTGTTATAAATGGGACAATAGATGTAAGAATTCAAATTATGTGATATTCCATGATGACTTTATGTATAGAATTATGAGAGATCTTGGCCACCAACCACCAAGACTACAACACTTGAGCTACAATTGTTAAGACCTTTGGATTTGAAACCTAAGCAAGGCCATACTCATAACTTCAGTGATTGGTTTTTTCTACTAGATACCATAATAATCAGGATTTATGGATGCCCACAGGCCCCACATATACTACCAAAGTTTGTCCCCCTTTGATTATCCTTTTTAGAGTTCATGTGGTAGATTATATGGATGGAAAAGGATTTCATGAATAAACAAAGGAAGGGTACATTTCTACCCAATTTGACAACATGTGGGGAACTATTAGTGGGATCTGATACACTTGAAGAGTTGCAGAATTATCTAAAAAATAGGTACTCTTTAGAGTCTGGAAAGGAAAGAGCTTTTGACCCTAAGGGTCACATGACTTTTTTAAGACACACCATCCTTACCAAGGCTATGGTTACTCACTAGAATTATTATGAAGAAGATGTAATTAGAAATTGTTTCACTCCTCAAGAGGTATATATGAGAGGAGGAGAAAATGGGAAATTATGAAAAGGCTTGAGGAAGAAAGAAAGATGAAGCACAATGATTTCTTGGGGTATTTCATAGAGGAAGTAGATCTTGTCAAGAGGATTGATATGATAATTGGTAAGTTTCATGAATTATTTAAGACTACAGTAGATATGGGGAGACTTGCCAATTTGTCTCCCAAAAAGCCGAGTGGTATTGTAATTATAGAACCAACTCCATGTATTGTTTTAGTATGTCATGCTTCTCCATGATCACCTCTTGAACGACCACCTTCTAAAAAAAAAGAGACACAAGAGATAGACCCACTTGTTTCCTATGAAATAAGTGAGGAGGTTGGAGATACAAAAGAAATAGTTAATGAGTTATGACATTTCAAGGATGATATTGAAGTGGAACAACCTATGCTTGAAACTGAAGACCACAGGCCTAAAGCTAGAGCCAATATTGAGGTACAAGGAGAAAGAGAAATGCATGAGGATGACAGGGTAGTTGCAGCTCTCAAGTTCTTGGAAGATGATGAATTTATCAAACCCCTTGAACTTAAATACTTTTGGATTAAGATGAAAATGAGAGAGTTTGAAGCGAGGGTTGAAATAAATACGATGGGAGATGAGGAATCCCAACATGACCAGATAGTAGCCCAAACTTTTAATGAATTAAGGATTTTGATAATATTGATGTCAGCCCACAAGAGGCTAAAGAGATGATTTTGAAGAGTAATATACTTATTGTCCATGGTATGGAATTAAAGAAAATGTTTTTACTTGATCAAGTGAGAACACAAGAGGACGCAATGCTGATTACTGAGTTTGACTTAGATGAAGGGGTAATTGGCATAGGTATGACCCTAAGATTGAAACCTTGGCATTTTGGGCCAAACAAAAGATTACATAAAAATGAAGGTTACTAGATGTAGTGTAGGAAATGAAAGGGATAGCTATGGTGAAAACATTAAAGGATACACATATGAGCCTCTAGAAACTACAACCATGAAAATGCATTCAGCTATGTTCACTCAAACTATAGTTAAGGAGATGGAAGCTAGATTGAGAGAGTACGAAAAGGAACAAATTTTTTTAAATGATGAAGTCAATAAATTGTTCATGGAAAATGTGAAGTTGAAGGAACAATTGAAAGGATTAGGCCCCTCACAGAACAAGGAAATAATGTTATACCAACGTTCTCTTGCTCCACTAGTTGACATAGAAAGTGCTTCTACTAAACAAGTGAGAATTCTTAGACATGAGATTGAAGAGTTAAAGAAAGCCAGCAATGAGGGTAAGGAAGGAGTGAATAAGAAAATATGTAATGTTTTAGAAAAGGTCCTCAAGCATAGGATAAAGATTATTGTGGATAAGTTGGAAAGTTTGTATGATTGCTACAACTCATTGACAAATGAAATTGATCAGATGAAAACACATGTACCCATACTAGATCCCCTTTTAAGAACTTGCAGCCCATATGCCACACATTGGTAACCTTGTGAAAAATCTTACAAAGGAGTAATGAGGCTCTTGCAACATTAAAACCTATAAAGTAGGTGGCCAAAATAGTTATAAATGAATCCCAATATATACAAGGAAAGGACCAAAATATTAGAATAAGAATAGATTCATTTCATGCTCTGAATCAATGGTTTGTGCCAAAAATATTGAAAGATGATGACCACTTGAAGGACCTCAATGAATGGAAGAGTGAATTTGGCCAGATCGTTGCACAGTGCATCACCTGCATACAAAAGGATGGTGAGTTGAGTCTTGATAGGTTCAACTTAATCATGGATGGAGTAATGGCATTGGATGCTGGATATTCTAAGTTTATCATGGATGGAAAGGCATTACTAAACAACCGATGGAAGATTTACCTTGCAAATATATTGAAAATTCAAGAATACAAATGGCCACATGATTATACAATGTACGAGTGGGAGTAGAAGCATTTGGGTCCTCCCCCTGAACAATAGGCCTTAGGGCTATCACAATGGAAGAACTGCACATTCAGATACGTTAATATGGAGAAAGGACCTTGAATAGATCTTCAGTGATCATAGGTGCCATACGAAGATTAATGAACTATGATGTCACAAGTGCTATGGACTTCATTAGTTATCTACTTTCTTTATTTTATGTTTTAAGAAAAACTAATGTTTAGTTTAGTTTATATGAAGAGGCATGAATTTTGAAAAGATGCCATATTTTGTAATGGTCTGAAGCTTGTTGCTTCTCTTATAAAAGAGAAACCAAGACCAAATTTTGATATCATCATCATAGGCATTTATAGAAACATATATGGGGAGACTTATGTTATATTGTAATATCTATTTGAAGCAATCAATGGACAAGAAGATTTAATCTAGTGCTCAAATTTTGGTCTCAATTATTTGTTGATAATACTGTGTATAATTGGATTTTTTATGTATTTTAGGTTGGAACATAGGGGTATATTATGAATTGGTATCAATTATTTTTTCTTGTAATCATCTGCATTGCTGATTACATTGCATTGCACATCTTTCAAACTCAAAGCATTACTTCACATTGCATAACTAATAACTAGATGTTGATAGATGACAAAATTTCAATTACAATATAGTTTTTACAAAGTCAACCTAAGCAATTATGCAATTACTTCACATTGCATAAATAATAATTAGTTTCCAATTGCATTTTCTTGTCATGGCATTCCATGAGACCACATTTCTTTGAGGCATTTTTTCAAACAAGCTCAACTTTGTCTATGCTACCACATTTTTCATACATATTGTCTACCAAAGCATTTTATCAAACAATTCACTGCCTTGTTGCTATGGATAAAATCCTAAAACAAGTGCTTTCGAACAATCTGTGGATGCTTGGAAAAAATCTATCGAAGCATAATAGTAAGCAATAACATAGACAAGGTAGTGAACTAGTTGAAAAAATTCCTAAAATAATTGTGGTCTCATGGTGATGGAATTCCATAACAATCCATAACAATTTTCTTGTCATGGAATTCCATCACCATGAGACCACATTTCTTTGAGGAATTTTTTCCAAAGTTCATTTCCTTGTCTATGCTACCACATTTTTCATACATGTCTACCAAAGCATTTTATCAAATAGTTCACTGCCTTGCTGCTATGGCTAAAAGCCTAAAATAGGTGATTTCAAACAAGCTATGGATGCTTAGAAAAAATATATCAAAGCATTATAGTAAGAAACAAGCTATGGTCTCATGGTTTTTTTGGGCGTGAAAATCAACGTGATTTTATTTGCATTTATTTGTAGGTTTTAAACACATTTTTTTGGCAATTTTTCTATTTGAAATGGGAAAAAATCTCTATGGTTAGTTTTGTGCATTTTAACTATAGGATTCTCATAGTTAGTAAAAAAGGTAACTAGTTTTCATGAAGGAATGGAAAATATGTGCATAGAGCCTTTGAATTATACCCATACTGTGCAATGGCATTGAATCATTTAGCGAACCATTTTTTCTTCACAGGGCAACATTTTCTTGTGGAACAATTGACTAAGACAACTCTTGTTTCAACTGACCACCTTCTCATGAAATCTCATTCATATTATAATCTTGCACGATCTTATCATAGTAAAGGTGATTATGACACTATTGGTTGCTACTACATGGCATCAAACAAGGAAAGCTAGAGGCCACAAGATTTTGTGGACAGGTTCAGTTGAATTTGTGAAATCTTAAGAGTTCTCTCTCAAATTTTGAAAAGGTTCTAGAGGTCCACCCTGAGAATGATGAGAGATTAAAATATGTAGGCCATATATATTCTCAGTAAGGGTAGGTAGAGAAGGCATTGGAAATTTTAAGAAAGGAAACTCACATAGATCCATGTGATTCCCATGCATTTATCAAGATGGATGAGTTATTAATATTGACAGACCCCAAAGCAGCCTTAGATTCTCTTAAGACAACAAAGTCTCTCCTGAAGAAGAGCAGAGAAGAAGTACCCATTGAATTTTTTTTGATATTATAAGAAAAATTTATAGGGCATTGTACCCTTTACACGATGAGCCTCAAGGGACAAAAAATATCAAGTCCAAGGATAGCAACAAAAAACCAAAATAGAAACATACGCAGTAGACTAACAACCGACCAAAAAACCCAACATACAAAGCAACAAAAGACTAGTTGTACCCATTGAATTGTTAAACAACATTGGGGTTCTTCATTTTGAGCATGATGAACTAGATTTGGCTCAACAAACTTTTATTGAGGCATTAGGAAATGGTATTTGGGTTGAATTCATAAATAAAAGCCCCAGTGCCAATTCTACAATTTTTTCTATGCGCTTTAAGGATATATAATTCTTCCATTGACTAGAAGAAGGTGGTGTTTCACTTGAGTTATCATGGGATAAAGTTACAACACTATTTAATCTTTCTAGGTTGTTTGAACAACTACATGATACTAAAAAAGAAAATCTTTTATATAGGCTAAAATTGTTCAAGTTTCCTAATTATGTCGATGCATATCTATCTCTTGCAGCCATGGCTCAGGCTCATAATGAGATCCAACTAAGCATATAATTGATTGGGGATGCACTTAAGGTGGTTTAAAACTCATCAAATTCTTTATGTATTCTTGGAAATATGGAACTGAAAATAGATCACCGACTTAATGCAAAAGAAACAATTAAAGTAGCATGCCAACTTGTCTTGGCTGTTGAAGCAAAATGAAAAGCTGATGAAGAACAAATGATTTAGATGGAAAGGAAAAAGAAAGAGGAAGAACTTCAGTGGGTGATGCAACAAGAGGATCAATTTGAATGTGTGAAGGAATTATGGAAGAGTAAGTGTAAGGACAAGGATGATGACGATGATGAGGTTGGTCAGTCTGAGAAGAAACAAAAGAAGGAAAAGAAGAAAAAGAAGAAGGATAAGGGCCACAAGGCTTATGATTCTTATATGGAGGAACTTGATGTTGCCATGGAAGATGAGGAAAATTATATGAGTGATAAGGCACAAGATGATGTAAAAAATTCCCAAGATCTTCTTGTAGTTGTAGGTATAGAAGACTCTGATGATGGGGAGACAAATTCTCCAGTTTCAACAAAAACACGAAGGAGACATGCATACTATGATTCTGAAGATGATGAGCCATTGTAGAAATAGAGTCCGAGAGAAGATGATCCAAATGATGATGTTTTCTAGGCTTCTTGAGCTTTAACCAAACCTAGCTCCTATTTTCCTAAAGAAAAATCCCCAAGGCCCATGGGAAATGAATGATGAGCATTTGAGTTTCAACTTGGTTTCATTTCGAAAAGGGGACATTACATTGTGCAAGATTTGTTTGACAAAAAAATAATTTAATCCACCTATTTGGGACTATAAAATAAAAATAGAAGAATTAATATATTTTCAACTATAGGTTCTTTTAATCTAGAACTTGATAGAAAGATAAAGCATAATACATTGAAGGACACATAAAATGTTCTAAAATAAAGACTAAAATAGGTTGACCTTAAAAAATAAGAAAGAGGAAAAATGAAAAGATAACATATAGATGATTCATTTGAGGTTTTTGATAAGATCTCATTTAACTATGTCAAATGGATTGGGAAGGGACAAAGAATATTTGATTGACTAAAATTTTGAGGTAGCTTATCCATTGCCATTGTATGCATCATCTTCTCTTGGAATCTGTTTCTACAATGCATCAAGCCTAGAATTGATTGGGGATGTACTTAAGGTGGATAAAAAATCATAAAATGCTTTATGTATGCTTGGCAACATGGAACTAAAAATAGATGACTGGATTTTAAAGCAAAAGAAACAATTAAAGTAGCATGCCAACTTGTCTTGGCTGATGAAGCAAAATGAAAAATTGATGAAGAATGAAGGATTCAGATGGAAAGGAGAAAGAAAGAGGAATAAATTCAGCTGGTGATAGAACAAGAGGAGTAATTTGAACGTGTGAAGGAATTATGGAAGAGTAAGTGTAAGGACATGGATGATGATGATGATGAGGCTGGATAGTTTGAGAAGAAAAAAAAGAAGGAAAATAAGAAAAAGAAGAAGGATAAGGACCACAAGGCTTCTGATTCTTATATGGAGGAACTTGATGTTTTCATGGAAGATGAGGCAAATTATATGAGTGATAAGGCACAAGATGATGTAGAAAATGCCCAAAATATTCTTGCAACTGCAGGTCTAGAAGACTTTGTTGATGGTGAGACAAATTCTCTAGTTTCAAAAAAATCACAAAGGAGACATGCATACTTTGATTTTGAATATGATGAACCATTATATAAACAGAGTCCGAGAGAAGATGATCTAGATGATGATGATTTCTACCTGCTTCCTAAGCTTTAATCAAACCTAGCTCCTATTTTCCAAAAGAAAAATTCCCAAGGCCCATGAGAAATGAATGATGAGCATTTGAGTTTCAATAGATTCCAAGAGAAGATGATGCAAGATTTATGGTATTTTTTTAGATTTTTGTGAATTTAAATGATGCAAAATACAATTTTGAAACCCTTATTGAAATGCAAAACAAACTAATGTAGTGAAAAATTTAGATCTAGGGTTTGAACAGACTACCAAATTAGAAAGTTTATACTATAAGAATGCTGGGTTCATCAAAATAAAACATAGAAAAAGGGTGGTTGGGTATTTAAAATGGAATAATAAAAGGTATGGGATCCAAAGGTTTAAAGACACTGGCACTTTCCCTCTAATTTCCATTAAAAAAGAGATCTCAAAAGGATAGATTTAACTTTCAATCTTGAGACCTGAGCCAACCCTACTTTGGGATATGTTGTTTTCTTATGACAAAAAGTGACTAAAATGTATGATTGAATGTTTTGGGAGATGAAAATAATTTTTTTAATGAACTCAATTATGTGATGTAAAACTTGAAATGTAGAGCTAAAGGATAGCGTAAATAAAAGCAGTGATTTAACAATAGATCTGGGAAGAGCAAAACATGGTAAACTTACCTAGAAAAATGGGTTCTAAGTGTCCTACAAGGACTCATTCGCCCTAGGGAAAATGGGTCTTTGTACAAGGTTTTTCCTTAGCATTGAGGTCTTTTGGTGCAAGATTTGTGCTTCTATTTTCCCTAGGTTTCACTCTCAAAATGTTGAAAATAAATTTGGGATCTGATTTTCTATGGCTTGACGATAATGTTGACAACTTTGACAACTTTTCAAAATTGCTCTTTTAATCAATCTTCAATCCTTCTTCACTTGCAAATCTACACACACAAAGAGAGGTAAAAATTGTTTTTTTTTGGTGAATAGGGGTTTGTCTTGGTCAAACCTCATTTTTGTAATTAAACCTTGATAATGAAAGGTAATGACAAATGACAAGGATTGATGAATGAAAAATCTATGTCACAATTCACCAAACCTTCAATGGCCGCCCTTAGAGGACTGAAGTCCAACACATCTCTCTAAGGATTGGATCTTGCTTGAATTGGCTTGAATGATTGCTTGATTTGATGTTTGAATGCTTGAAACCTACATCACAATGTTAGTTCCAAAAATATGCACATAAATGCAAATAACTTTGACATGATGATATGATCTTGTTTGTTGTTGTAGATGCTTGATAAATCTACTCTTCAATGCTTTTGATCATAATATTTTCTCTTGTGAAAGTTTCCTTAATGCTAGATCATGTTTCTTAGATTTGAATTGATAAAAAGACCTTGTATAATCTATAGGTGTTTATCTAATTTCCCAAAAAATAGATTCCATAAGCTGGCATTTGAAACTTGAATTTAATTCATTAAAATGCCACAAAAAACATATTAAAAATTGGGACCTAGGACTTAAGGAGCACCCATTTGCCATCTTGGGACCTAAATCTAGGACACACAATTTCCAAGGTGTTTAAAATAATGTTAGCATTTGTTAATGTCAGTTTCCCTTTTGAAAAACAAGAATAATAAGGTTTAGGAATGCATAATTTAAGAAATTTGAATCTTAATTAACTCAAATTAATTAAGGGACCCAAACATAGTGTGAAAATGTAAAGGAGTACATTTTTCTACACTACAAATGTTATACATTATAATAATATAATATATTATAAAAAATTATTTAATGGTTCAATAGGATTTTTTTTTTTAATTAGAAATACTAAGATATATATATAAACATCACTATAGATTAAAATATAATTATGTTATAATATATTTTTTGATTTGTATGAGAGATAATTATATTAATCTGCAAAAAAGTTACATACCACTTAAGTAGTGATATTAACTATAGTATATCGACCAAGAGGTCATCATGCTAGAGTGGACTTCTAGTACTAGAGTTCAGCCCCAAAACACCTTTATTACATTTGCACACAAAATGGCTATGCTAGGCTTAAGAGAGTTATACATATATAAACTGACTGCTTGCATTGCAGACCCCAGAGACAAAAACTATGAACATACCCAAGACTAGACAATTGTGAGGCTTACATAGCAAACAAAATTAACTATCAAAACATTACCAGTTACACCTCACCATTTTCCTACACGTAGTCGATGAAATCTTTTACCCAATCTAAATCTTGCACAGGAACAAGGTGAAGCATTCTCTTCAGAAAATTAACCCCACAACAACCCTTTCACGGTGACCAAGCAGAGTGACTCCCTTTAAGTCCAACAGAAAAGGGTAATACTTGAAAACTTCACTCGACACCTCTAGAAGTTCCAAATCACGAGCCCTGGGAATTCCTAACCCCATTAAGGCCGCTTCAAGCACCTCCGTCAAGCCATCCAACAACTTAGGCACAAAAATCCTTCATGTTATCATTTCCACCTCTGCTTTAGGGAGCTGCAAATCCAAAAGCACAACAACAAACCTCGATGTGACGTCGGTGTCGACTCGATACCTTCAAGTTAATAGCTCCTATCGACATGAAATCTGATTGTAGTAGTATGCGTTTGAGTCTCAATTCAGAAACACCACCCAAGAAGGTCATCTGCCTTCTAGCACCCACCAAAGAGATCGGGGTGTCCATGCCACCGCAAACTATGCACTCTGCAGACATGTGCACAATGAACTTGGAGCTCACCGCCATAAACGAGCCAAAGCAGACCATGGCATATAAAGGAGGAATTGAGTCGATATGGCCAAAAAGGGGGGATATATAAACTCATTCCAATCATTTTTTTTTTAAAGCATTTAAAGGATGAGATAGGTAATTGGCTTTCAACATGTGGAAAGGCTATTTAAATTAAACATCCATCCCTCACAATTATTTAGACTAATAATATGAGTAAGATGTTGGACATAAATGGGTTTGTTGATTTAGATTGGACTAGTGATTTTGATCTAGTAGGAAGTCTGTGCAAGTAACTATTATGAGTTTAGCTTTTTTTTTGGAAATAATATTACTTACATAAGCAAGAGGAAAATAATGATTGCTTTATCTATGATATAAGTATAGTATATGGTTGCTACACATGTTTGTATGGAGGTAGTTCGGAAACAAATTTTGTGTTTAGATATTGGTCTTGATTGTAGAAATGCGAGGACTAGTTGTAATAGTCAAAGTGTTATCTATTGGAAAAGAGTCCCATTTATCACACTCCTAATAAGAATTTAGATGTTTCATAGTACTTTATTCATGAGATGGTTTAAGATGGTAAGTTTAAGATACATAAGGTGGACACTTTAGATAATGTTTTAGACTCTTATGCAACCAACGAGCATGGATAAATTTTGTTTATGCAGTGACTTGTTGTGGGCCTTGTATCTTCTCTCACTTAATTTATTTTATGTTGCCTATCATTTCATTGTAATTTAAATATCAAGTGGGAGAGTGCTAAGATTTATTGTTCTATCCACTTGCAATCTTATGTATAATTTTATTATTTCCAAATATCTTGGAATGGTTGGAATGGGGTACATGGGTTTCCATGAGGATTTAGTAGGCATTAGTTCATTATTCTTATTAATGAGGATATTTGGAATATTATTGTAATGACATTAAATAAGGTGGTTATGGAAAATGTCAACAATGAGAGTTAAAACCATTGTTGAATTATCTCTCTCTCTTAGAGTCCTAGGGAGTTACTTTATTAAGTGTGGAGCATCTTTTCATAATTTTTAGGTCCATTGGTAGTTGACATCTTCATCATGGAGAAAAATAGTTGGTGAGTGGTGCCTACCAAGAGTTATGAGTCAAAAATATTTTTAATTCATGATATCTATCTTGTGCGAGATGATCAATGGATAATGGGGTATAGGGTTTTAATTTGTGGGTCTTGTTTAGAGGCAATTAGTTTTATGAACCACTTGGTGGTTTCCTATTTTTTTCTTTCTTTCTACATTGAAACCATTAGATGGAGGTTTCATAGTGTTATGTAGGTGAAGCAGTTTTATGATGCTCAAACACTATTAGATTGAAGAGTTGGAATGGACCATATTGATGTAATTTATATTTATGGACTAATACAAGCTCAATGTCTCTTTGGTCACGAAGTTACTTCCTAAAAGGGTTTCTCTATGTACATATAGTGTTGTGTTATTTTCAATTTTAATTATCTTCTATATGTGCTTCTCCATGTTACATTTCACATTTGATGCTTAAACACAAGGTAATATAATTAGTTAAATAGATTCATACATTTTATGCCTATGCTTTCACATTGTTTTCCTTTTTCCCAATATTCATTATTGTAAACCCATCATCTACTAGTACAAATGCCTTTGAATTATAGAAAATACATCATAACATATAGAATTCCATCACATTGGTAATTATGCCATTATTGCTTGAATAGAGAACTTGAATATAAATGAGGAATAAGAAGGAACTACCTAATCCATTCAACTATTGGGTTATCAATAATCATATAATAACATAAAGTCTCCTCTTAAGTTACTTTCCATGATAAATTTTAATTCACTAGTAGATTAGAATAAAGTGCATAAAATGATAACAAAAGCTTAGGAAAATAAATAAGGTTGTCATGATTGTTGTATTTGAAATTCAAAACAAAACATAGGGTGATGAATATTTACATTGTTAAGGATGCTAACACAAGGGCATGCACTAACACACAAGATAGGTAATTAAAATCATTGTATATTAATTTAATAGGTCCCATTGAATTAATATAGATTGATCAAAGCCAAAGAATAGCACAAAATTTAGGAATATTTCAAAATTACAGTGTAGGCCTAACATGACTCATGTTATCTTTAAAAAGTAAATGCAATGAATTAGATAAATTATTTCTAAAGCCACTATGGATGAATAAATCTAATGGAGCATAGATTTTGATCACTTGGTACATGAAGACTAGTATCCTTGCTTTGTGTACTACCTAAAATCCTATGTGAGTATAACTATTTTTAGGTTGAATCCATAGATCTAGGTATATCTCTTCTACAAGTGTGGATCCATCCTATAGCCCAAAAATATAATTTGATAAATATTGTGCTTCTCTTCCTCAATTTTCTCTATTCTCAACTCCTTGCTAATTATTAAGGACTTGTGAAATTTAGAAATATGTTGGGGGTGGCTTTTGAATCACTATGATTAGGATTTCCTAGACCAATCCACTAGATTGATTTGTTTTATATCATTGGAAAATATTGGAAAATAAGGGGAAAGCATGCAAATGTCTTAAGATGCAAGTTTTGATGTAGATAGATTCATTATAGTGCTTCAATTGAAGTGTTCCTATGACTAATGATCCTTGTATTCTCTAAGAATTTGAATGATTACTAGTGATAAATGAATACTTATTGAATGCTCTTAAATACCAATGCATAGTAATAATCATGCAAAATATGAATCAAATTGAATCATAAACAAAATAAAAAACTATATCAACATAAAGAATGATTGTCTTTACCCAAAAAACAATATTGTGTATAATATATAAAATAAAATAATAATATATGTGAAAGCAAACAAAATCAAATCAAATATATGATAAATATAAATCGATAAAAATAAAAAATAAATAATAAACATGATATCATAGAAAATTATAATATTTATCAATATATAATTATATAAAAATATTCTTTGAAAATAAACTTAAAATATAATAGAAATTGACATGGAAATAAAGACTTAGACCATTATACTCATACAAATTAATTGAAAAATCCTTTATTTGAATACATACAAGTCTCTTAAATAGAAATCTGTGATTGTCAAGGTCGAATGATGATGCCACATGGTTCAGGTTGAACCATGTTATTGCATATATAAAAAAAGATAATGGAAAGACCTGATCTTTAAAAGTCTTCAAAATAGGATATTTAAAAAATAATTGTCAAAATAAGATAATCATAATAAAATCCCTCAAACTCTAGAATGTCGTATTTTCAATAAATGTAAGTATTGTCAAATGTAGCCTAAGGTTTATCCAAAACGACCCAAAATATGGAGTTATTCATTGGATTGACATGCCATTAAGAATTCTTTTTCTTTAACGTAATTTGCGGTTGATTTTAGTCAATTGTTGTCCACCTCATTCTTCCGTCTAAATATTGCACTTCTTCAACGTGTTTTTTAAAATTCTGGTGTATTTCAATATACATGTGAACATGGGCTTAAAACCCAAAATTTATGGACGATCTTCAATGGGGAAATCGTATCTTTGGACAGATCTACAAGTTCTAGATACATGTGGTTGGCCTTATTAATCTTTTTAATATAGACTGTATAAACAAGGTTGGCAAGATATTAAACTTTTACCATCGTAAGGAGCTGTGAATTAGACAGAACATACCAACAGAATATCATCTTCAACCGGAGAGTGATGTATGCCTACCTTTTTCTGTTTTTCTGTCCAGGTTACGAGTCAAGATGATCTATTTGATTGAGTCCTAACATTTTGAAAAACTGTGCTAGAAATAATAGCCGTCGTCTGCAAACGAGGCGCTTATTCTCTTGACTTGACTCTAAAGCTCCGTGAACGTTACGCAAAAATGTCTCTCACCGTGTCCTATACGTAAGTAGACAACATCCATTATAAATAGGGGTAGCCAATGGAGGACAATAAACACAGAATGCAAATCATGGCTATAGAAAATAGTAAGAGCAAGAACTTCTGGTGCTCTTCACTATGTGTATTGCTTATTCTATTACTGTTAGTGAATGTGGGCGTCTGCCAAAATTGTGGATGTAATGGATTGTGTTGTAGTCAATATGGCTACTGTGGAAGTGGAGATGCCTACTGTGGGGCTGGTTGTAAAGAAGGTCCCTGTTATTCTTCTACTCCTCCTTCTACTGGCGGAGGAGGAGTGGGTTCTATAGTTTCTTCTGATGTTTTTAACTCTATAGTTGGAGGAGCTGCGAGTGGGTGTGCAGGAAATGGGTTTTATAATTATGATTCCTTTATTAATGCTGCCAATGCTTTCAGTGGCTTTGGGACATCTGGGTCTTCTGATGTTAATAAGAGAGAAGTTGCTGCCTTTTTTGCTAATGCTGCCCATGAGACTGGAGGTAATACATGCATTACAAGTTCTGATTTACAGTTATGTTCTTTTCTATCTATTTAAGTGTTCTTTTCTAGCAGTACTAAAAGGGGTTGTATAACAGGGTTTTGCTTCATCGAAGAGCAGAATCCAGGCAGCAAATACTGCGATGCCACCAACACTCAGTATCCCTGCAACCCCGACAAGAGTTATCATGGCAGAGGCCCTCTGCAGCTCTCATGGTCAGTAACCATTTTCAATTCCTACATAAAAAGTTTCTAAATTTTAATCAATCAAATGTTATAAAATTGCTCTTCATAGCTAAGCTATGCTAATGTAAGGTGATGACAGGAACTATAACTACGGAGCGGCAGGAAATTACATTCAATTTGATGGGCTGAACAATCCAGAGGTGGTGGGCACTGATTCGACCATCTCATTTAAGACGGCGGTGTGGTTTTGGATGGTGAATAGTAACTGTCATACAGCAATCACGTCTGGCCAAGGCTTCGGAGCCACCATTAGAGCTATCAACAGCATGGAATGCGATGGCGGAAATGCTGCAACTGTGACCAGCAGAGTCAATTACTACCAGAAGTTTTGCCAGCAACTCAACGTCGACCCAGGATCGAATCTTCAATGTTAATTGGCCTTTTTGTTCAGTATCATTAATTACTACAATAAGACAGCAATGCCTACACCGAACAAAATAGTCTGTAGGTAGCTGCCAGTTCACATCACCTCCATCTGAATACTTCAAATTTTACCAGACCTATAAGATAATAAATGTTTTGATTTCATACCTAGTCCAGTTATATAGATATATTTGATGTTTAAACAAGTGGTCTCTTCGAATTAGAAAACGTGCATGATAAACTCTGTTTGGTGACGGAGTATTTTGCTTAATGAAAATTAGGTGTAATTCTGTGAGATGTTTTGTTAAAATAATTCCATTTATTATTTAACTTAAAGGAAGATAATTTTCATTCTTTAAATATTTATAAAATTGTTATCATTAGTATAATACTTAAATATTATGTTTATTAACATTATTTAGTTTAATATTTTAAAATCAATTTTAATGAATGAAAACAAGATCGTTATTTATTGATTTTTACAAAATAAAATAAAATTATTAATATCTATTTTAAATAGATGTAAATCTATAAACAATATCAACAAATCATTAATTTTTTTGGGATAATTTGATTTTATTGTATTTTTTTTTTTATAAATTTTGAAATCAGTGATTAAAATTGAAGTGAAATCATATATGAATGTTAGCATATTTTAGGTAATTTTCTTAGTTATTGTCTTCTATAATATTTACAATGAAATAAAGACAACATTGTCAAACCATATGACAAGAAAAAGTCTAATATGAATAGAAAATAGAAAACATAATAGTATTTAAAAACTCAATTTCAAATAATTACTCCCATTATCCATGACGAGAAGGACTAAATGAATATACAAAAAATAAAGGTCAAATAAATCTTCAACTATTTAGTCACCTCCTTTTGGTCGGTTAAAATTCATCATGATAGATTTTCCATAGCACAACAATGCAACAATATTTGATGAATGGTGCAACTATTTTGTTTTTGTGTATGTAGTCATTCCCTTAGAATGGTGGTAATTAAATTTATTTGTCTATTGTTAAATACATAAAATCATGGATGTTTAATAGCAATTAAAAAATGTTGAGTTAGCTAAGGTCCATCATGTACTATAAACTAACACCCATCTAATTTATCAAGCTACATTTGTTGATAAACAAGGTGAAATTATTGTGGTAAAATATTTTGAATGTGTATACACATTTAAAATATATTTATTTAACAATGATTATGATATGATTAAAAAATATGATTGAAACAACAACAATAAAAGATAAATTGTCACAACCATCTTTTTCTTTCTTGAGTAATTATTTCCATGTTCTTGAAATCAAAATTAATAATATTTATATAAATGCATTCATTTATTATTATTATTTATTAAGAGGGGTAGACGCTTTTGATCCGGAGCTATGAATTGAAGAGGTCACAAACATGAGACCTCATCTCTGATATAAATTACCAACAATTGCATCCCAATGAGGTTTGAACCTTGATGGAAAGAATAAAAACACAACAACTTAACCGTCGTACCCTCCCACTATTGGCTTAGAAAAGTATTCATTTGTAATTTAATTAGAATTTACAATATTTAATTTGTAACCAACAAGATCTTTCTTTATTTATTATCATTCTAATATTAGTTGAGGTAGCTCATGCCTATGATAGTGGAAAAAAAGTTACTAAGATCCATTGTGGCACATTTCCATGATAGAGGCTAAAAATAGTTGATGGTTATGGGAGTAAAGAGAGAGAATTGTATTAAAAAATAGCTCATCCTCCATATATATGGAATTAGGGGAATGTAAGGAAAATCATTTTTTTCACTTTTAAAAAAGGGGTAGACCTCTCTAGCATTAGGGAAGTGGGAAGGAAACTCTAAAAATTGTAATATTCATTGCTACATGCCTACAAATAAACTTTTTAACTTGCAACAAACATTTTCTTACAAACTTTATCCATTATTTTCTCATCGACATCATTGATAACATGAAATAATTTATGTAGAATCTTGAGGAAAGTCACTTGTCATGGTTTCAATTATTTTTATTTTTAGGAATGCATATGTAGTCGAATCATTTTTTTTGGTCAAGTTTTATTTCATTATAAAATTCTATTGTTATCTATCAAATGAAGGCAATGGTTCTTAGGTTTTATCTATGACTATTTTCATATACAATATTACTTTAATTCCTTATTTTTTGTTCACATATAGATATTTTGAAATGCTAAACAAATTATGTATTAATTCCATGGTTTTAGGACCATTTAATTCATTTGATAAAATTATTTGAATTTTGAATCAATGTGCAAAGAAATTTGATAGGTATTCCTACCACTATAATGACATAAATTCTCATGAGGCTAGAATCCTTTGATAATTTTTTTCAATAGTTCCAATTCATGGTACAATTCTTTCACACTTTACTTACATAGCTACCAGGTCAGTGTTAAATACAACATTTGAAAAAATCCTCCTTTGATTACATGCTTTAATGGAAATTCATGCCCTCATCCAAGCTCCACTTTACATATAGGTAGGTAGGATGATAACAAAGGTTGAAGAGTTAGATTTTTCATATAAAAATATTACCATGCACAGCCATCCCTCATAGTATTACTTGGAGTCTTAGTTTTGATAATATGTATAGTATGAGGCTAGAATCCTTCGATAAACTTTGTTAGTAGTTCCAATACACAGTAATGCTTCTACACTCTATTTACATAGCTACTAGGGATTTGCTAACTAAAAATTTGAACACAATACTCTTTCCATTATGCTTTGAAATGAAATTTCATGCCCTTATCCAAGCTCCACTTTGTATATAGGTAGGTAGGATGTTAGAAAATGTTGAAGATTTAGATTTTCATTGCACTCTATTACATTTATTTAAAAGTTTATCTAGTATTTTCAGAATAAATATTTCTATAATATCCATCCCTCATAGTATTACTTGGAGTCTTAGTTTTGATAATTGTTATAGATATTTGTGCATAGAAAATAATATTTAATATACTATTGAAAGGTTCAGTTAATTATAGTGTAGGGAGATTCATTATATGTTGTTTGTACATGCTAGAATGCAATTAGTATAATTTCATTATACATGTTATCCTACTATAAATTATGAGTGGAAAAGGATAAATGCATTATCAAAGTAACTTGTACATTAAAATGTTTATTCTATTTCCCCTAAAAAATGTTATAGATGGTATCACTACATATGTTCCTGTTATGGTTGGATATCATGTAAATTATATACTTGTAAACCTTATTTGATTATGATTTTTTCATGTCAACTTATAACCTCAATATTAATGAACTTTATGCCTTTCGTTTTTCAACCATTCTCTTCTACCATAATGTAATACCCCAAATCGAATTAAATTCAATTAGAGTATTTTTAATTTATCAAATTAGACATAATTAATTAACTAAATCATGGTACCTAAAATATTTTCTATTCATTATACTTGTGACACATCAATATAGGAATGAATAAATCTAGTAATCTAAATGTAATTTGTTCTTTCAGTTGAATGCTATATTTAACATTTTCTTATGGAGCATCTTGAAATCATGAGGAACTTATGGAGTAAAGATAAGTCACTTTAGGTAAAAAATTAATAATGTAATTATCCCATAGACCCAAGCCTTATTAAATCATGACATGGTTGGAGGTTGGAAATGAAACTTAAAAGTATTTATGCTAAATATACTTAGTTCTAAACATGATGTGTGATTCTATTAGCCTAGTTCTTGGCAAGATTTACTGTTAAGTTCATTAATTTATAATTTGTAAGGTTTTATCAACTATATAGTAGAGGATATATGTAGCTTATTTGTCTTTGACCTAGTGACAATAATTGAGGTGAAGTGTACATTGAGTGTAGCTATTGATTTTTGTTGTAATGTTATATTTTATTTGATGTACAAACCTATAAGGTTTCCTCTAGGAATACCCTCTTAGTTTTAAGTTAAGTCAAAAGTGTAGGAGAGGCCACCCACTCTCATTGTTAGCGTTTATCCATCTACAATATATTGACGAGCCCCCTTTTTTCCTTCTTGATGACATATCCTTGGCCTTGAAGGTAAAAAATATTCTTGGATAATCGATGAAGGTGCCTTTGGGACATAAAAATAATATTTCACTTAGTAATAATAAGTATACATCTAGTAATTTGTAATTATTATTTATTTAGGATAGAATGACTGAGTATTCCTTTACCTATTGGTACTAAGTTATTCTTGAGTAACTTCAGAATGCCATGTCTCTATTTGATCAAATCACTTGCTCCTAGTACCTTCTACCCACTATATCGAGATAAATTAATATTTAGGCATCATACCCATACAAGGCCACAATTAATGTAATATTGATTGTCATGTGGTAGGTATTGATGTAATAGTGCTCCCCAAGTATAGTCATTTGATCCAAGTCTTTATTACCTCTTTTAGTCTATTAAATGTGCATTGTGCACCCTTATTCTATGTAGAATCTCCCTATGGCCAATCCACATCGATATTGTTCCATATTTCTTCTTCTCCAAAAATATAGAGGAAGTAAAGAGATTTAAGTTAAATGTTTGATGTGCCCTATTTATAGATATTCCTTAATTCCCTTTTTGAATTCCTCTTTATGTCTCCTAGAGCTTGGCAATAGGGAGTAGTGATGATGAACTTAGCACCCTCCTTCTTGACTCAATGATATGCTTAAGGCCTTTGTCCAACAATCTCCATGGAGGAATTTTTTGGAATACTTTATCATGCTTGTCTAAGATACTTTTCTTATCCAAATGACATGCCTTCTTTCCTTCAATAGATTTTTTGATCTAGTCCAAAACAATAAGCTTCCCATGCTACTTTCCCATGGAAGAAAATTCTCTCCATTCTCTTATTTGATACAATCCTTGATGCTTTTTTTTCTCATTCCCCATAGTATCACTTCTTTTCATCCAACTAAAACTTTAGTTCCATGGTCTAGATTTTTTATGTGATCTCTCCTAATGGGTGAAGTCATTGGATATCTAGGACCATATGCATCGTATAATAACAACATAGAGTTCATCCTTCATATCATATCCTCCTAGATTAATAATTAGCTAAGAGATATTTCTGTTGCATTTGATGGTGAAATTGTTATCCACCATAGTATTGAAACCTTTAAAGACCAACATCTTGAGGCCTTGCTTGGTCACCAATTCCTCATCAATGAAGTTATCAGTGGGACTAATTCCAATTAGTACCATCACCATTTGACTTCATATAACTCCACATATTCAAAAGGGGTTGTACCTTGGAGTGACAAAGAGCATGGAAAGAGTATCTCTCATAATGGCTCCTTATTTTTTTGGTTGGTTTTCTTCTTCTCCAATATCACATTTTGGTTCTTTTCACTCTACAATTTGGGATCCTCATATCCTAATTCATGATAAAAAAAAACCTAAATTTAATGAACTCATACTTTCCTAAGACACCTATGTCTAAGCGACCATGGCTTCTTGTAGCTAAAACATAGTTCTTCTTCCTCCTTAATTGATTCCTCACCTCAATGCATAGTCTTAATGGGAAACTCTTGGATTGAAATTTTTTGTGAGAAGGCTTCTTTGGAATGAATTTTTGGTCTATAGATAATTTTTTGGTAGGGAAGTCTCTAGTGCCAATGCCCATTTAATTACCTCTCTTAGTGTAGGTGGTTCAAAATCCTTGACCATCCCCTTGAGAGGTTTAGCTAACTTTTCGATGAAGAGCATAGTCAATCTTCTCTCTATAATTTCTAGCACCATTATCGATAGCTTTTGAAAATCTATTCCATAGTTCCCCATTGAACCACACTATTCAAGTTGACTTAAATATTTGAAATAAACCTTAGAGTCCTTTGTCAAACATCTCAATAATTAATTTTTGAATTCATCATATGAGGTGATGGATTGATGGAATTGAGTGATAAGACTATGATACCACTACTCATGTGTAGTATCCTCCAAATGCAAGGTGGAAAACTTGATTGATTCATCTTATTTCATCATCCTAAGGGAAAAATATGTTCCTAGACTCTACAACCACATGCACAAGCTAAGAATTTTTCTACATATTTCTTTGAAAACATTATAGCTTAGGCCTAGGTCTATAGCCATTCTAGGAAATTTTCATGTTCATATATTGGTGTAGATGCTAAAATCTGCATATGCTTAAACTTTAGCACACATTAGCATGGTTAGTCATCTAATGCAAGGAAAAAATAACATCTCTATGAAATACTCCAACATGCTTCATAATGCAAACAAAATAACAAAAGATCAAATAAACTAATATAGATCATACATAAAGCATGGTGCATACCTATCCCATAGTGGATTGGTGCTACTTTGATGTGGAAAGTAGCCCTTTCCCAACCCTTGGTAAGCTCTTGTATGATGAAATTGTGGATGAAATCAAATGCATCAAGTAGTGGATAGTGCAAAATACCTAAGATTGTGGATCCAAAATCAATAGAAAAGCCTTCCATTTATAGGAAAGAAGGATGGAGGAATGGGAAACATGAAGGATGTGGGATTAAAGATGATCCAATAAGAAAGTACCACTTGTCAACATGCTATTGAAGAGAGGTGGAGCACATTTTGATCAATGTGCAAATAAATGCAATTAGGTGGGAATTTGAAATTTGAAAGTTGGCTTGTGGAGGAAGACGTGGAAGAGGAGTTAATGCCACTTGGCTCAAGAAAAATGACTTGTAAGAAATATAAATGCCATGTTGGAGGACAAGACCTTTTAGGAGGGAGATTTCAAAATGAGAGAATATTCCAACTAGATTCCCTTTTGAATGAAAATAGAAGAATTTATAAATCAATTAAATTGATTTACTTGCACAAGTTGCAAAATCTAGAGGATTTGATGGATTAGAGTTAGAGTTAATTAAGATTTAATTAACTTAGATGGAGATTAGCTTGATTTGACATTTTGAATTATATTTTTGGATTTATTTAAACCAAAATGAGAGGAATACTGGATATTAGATTTAATTAAATAAGATTTAATTCATTTAATTAAAAGGGATAATGTTAGATTTAATCAAAGAAATTGTAATTTATTTAATTAAAGGAAGATGTATGATTTAATCAAATAAAGTGATTTATCTGATTAAAAGAGGAACATTAGGATTAACCAAATAAAATGATTTATTTAATTAATAGAAGATAGTGACTTAATCAAATAAAGTTGATTTATTTCATTATCACAGGAATTATGATGAATTTGATCAAATAAATATTATTTGATAATTAAAGGGTTAGCAGAGAGATGATTTAGGCAGAATTGGTGTTAGTAAATCAAGATCAAGTGTACAATATCAATTAGTATAATTCACGTGTCTACATTTTACCCCTCTTTGAAGCAATGTACCTTCTGCGTTGGTTCAAAGAATAACCTTACCGAGATCAAAATTAATTTTTTTTTGACTTTTTAGATAACCCCATTGCTGCCCCAGCGGAAGAATTACACTACTATACTGCCCCCTTGAGAAATCAAATGAAAAATTGGATTTTTGGGTGATCTTGTGAAAAAAGAAGACAAGCTACCCAACATGTCCAAAAAGGCTCCAGGATGCTAAAAAAATGCCAAAATGTGGAAAAAGGATGCAAAACGAGCTTCAATTGGGCAAAAATAGGGCTGGGGCACAAAACCCTAGCTTGACAGCTAAAACAAGGTGAAAAACCCTAATTTTTCATGCTTAAATAGCCTTCGAGGGGTCACTTTCAATTCATTTTCACATTCATCCTTTAGAATTTTCATCATTTTGAGCTCTGACCCTCATGCAGAATGGTGCAAAGAGTGCTTCCTCGACACATTTTTGAGCGAGTTCGAGTGTACCAGCGACCTCTAGGTGCAGGACCAACGGTATGTTATCCTAACCTGACCTTTAATTTCAATTTTTGTGCGCATTTATTACGTTTTGAAGGGTCACAAAGTCCAATGTTGCTATATAGTGGCGCTAAAAGTGTATAATTAATGACACTCAGCTTCAAAGAGTGTCGCTACTGTGACTTGTGATGTCACATCGTAGTTTAGGTTTTAGGTTACAAACTCCAAAGGGAAACACCATTGCAAATGGTGACACCACACTCTAGTTAGGTCTTTAGGGTTTCTGGTCAAACAATCCCGCACATCAAACAGTGATGTCGTGGCTTGTTTTTCACTTTGGGGGGGTCCTAGCATTGCAATTTGGAGTTTTCAAAGAGTGACGCCTTTTCAAATAGTGACACATTTGTTGTTTCAGTGTTGAAAACTTCAAATAGGGTCCAATCTTTTTTCAAAACTTGACGTTGTGACTTTATGGGTGCAGGAGGACAAAGAACCTGTACATTCACATGAGCACTAATCCTCAGTGCTTAGCAGATTGAGCAGTTTACATGAGTTGCTACAGGAGCACCTTGGTGAGATCAGCCTCTCGTATGTTTCCTACGCACCTGCAATTAGGATCCATCTGGCGATGATGACCATGTTAGTTGAGAAATGGCACAACAAGACATCATCCTTTCATCTTCCCACCAGCGAGGAAACTGCCACATTAGAGGACATCTGGCATATTTTGTGATTTCCCATCCATGGTGAGAGTGTGATATATGCAATGGATGCCGGTATCGATGTCTGTTATGAGATCATGGGGAAAAATGAGATTGTATTTACCGAGGGTCAAATCGATCTTGACTACTACAAAGGTTGGGTGTTGACTTTTTGCCTGATTATGGCAGCGATCATTTCAGGACTAGTGGCTCCAGACCGACGAGGTCGATATTTCAGTCTGGGATGAGGTCTAGCTTAGGAGTGGATTCTATTTAGGAAGTTCTATTTTGCTTGGGGAAAAGTGATGTTGGGCTTGAACTATATCACAATTTGCATGAGTTTTCCTATTGTGACAATAGAGTGATTGGTGTCAGGGTCACACTTTTACACATTTGGGCATGGGAGCACATAGTCATGCTTCGACCGAGGGTTACAATGGTCGATGTCGAGCTTGATGACTCAACAGTTTGGAGGTATAGGGGTGGCCTCACATTTATGCACACAGGATAGCCTAGCCTACCCGACTAGTAGAGGGTCTTGGGATGAGATGACAATGTTTACTTGGAGACCTTGGCTATAGATGCCGGCATGGTACGATGATGTACAACAGTTATTCTATGCCAAAATTAGCTCATGCAGGGGTGTGAGCATAATACTATCGAGCACTATCTACCTGATAGGGTAGCAAGATAGTTTGGGGACGTGTAGGACCACCCAAATGATCGATATGTGGCTATATTTTCTTGGTCCACTAGAGAGACGACATGGGATTAGATGATCCTAGCATTAGATGCAGTTGATTCTTTTAGGAAACTGGTGGCTAGGCCATGGGCCTATGATCAGGTACAGGAAAATTCAGGCACCACATGTGCCTATGACGATTGGTTTAGGCCTCCCATTCGACTGAAAATTACAGGGGAAACACTTCCATAGTGGAGACCCTGAGGGAGGACAGCCAGGAGGGGACAAGTTCCCGCATGAGGAGGAGGAGGACCACCTCCACACCAGTCAGACTAGAGGGATGGGCACCAGTAGAGGGACTAGCCCAGGGATCACCAACCACCTCAAAGGGACTAGCAGCCACCTTAGAGGGATCAACCATCACCACCACCACCTCTGCCACCTTAGCCCAATCAGAGAGATGCCTTGATACAATAGCTACAAGGGCTCTAAGCTTAGGTGCAAACATTGACAATAGAGAGGGACTAGGCTAGACAGGAGGTCCAGGCCCTCACCACTGAGCAAGATCAGAAGAGGCAACAATGATAGACAACAGAGCTGTAGCTAGCACAGGAGGTCAACAGGTGACAATAGCTAGATAGCATGGCCACAATGTCATAGAGTAGGACAATCCCGAGACAGATGTACCACGATGTTGTGAGATAGGCCGAGTATTACAGGGTGCATTATCGATAGGTAGTGCCTCCGGCGGCTCGGGTGCCAGAGTTTTCTCAGTAGACAAGGTATAGGTAGGACCAACAAGAGAGGTAGGCTGGTGAGGGGAGCAACCACCAGGGCTAGCTCACATAGTTTTGATCAATGACACTTGATTTTTTGAGATCCACGGGCTCCATTTTTTATAGCCCAGTGGGCATTTGTATTCATTGATTGATACACATACATTTGATCCTGATTTGTAGCATGGCAGTTACATTTATATATATATGACATGATCGATTCGTTATGAGATGTGTCCATTTTATTTATACATTTATGGATGATGTATTTACTTTTCTATATGCGATGTGATGTGTGATTATGCAGATGTTTTATGGGTGTCATGGATTTATTTCTTTTTTAGTATATTTTCTATGCACTTTTTATGATGATGATGTATGGAGTATGGATGTATGGAAGTAAAATTTATGATATGCAAATGATTTTAATATGTTTAGACTAACAAATCTATATTATGCCCCTAATGGATGATGTTATATGTATGGGATGTTATGACATGCTTCTTTCTTTTTCAGTATCTTTAAATTCATGTATGATATGATGATGTATGTATGAATGGTATGATGATGCCTATATGATTATGCAAATGGATGATATGATGATGCTTATATGATTATGCAGATGGATGATATGATGATTCTTTTATGATTATGCAATGGATGCAAATGTATTGTTTTTGAGATTCTTAGAATAACCAATCTATATTATGCGATGATGAAATGCAATCCATGTGAGATGATCAATGTTTCCTTAATGATATGGATTATATGTTGCATGTTGACAGTTTGTGGATGCAAGATGGATGCATTGGTGATGGTTTTTGATTAACTGTCATGGTACCATGTTAACGTGAAGAGAAGAAAGAAGAAATGAGATGAAGATAAGAGGATCCAACAAGTCCATGATCTACAAGACTTTATTAGAGATGATAATGATGATGATGATGCATTGCTTATCAGGAATTGGGATTTTTAAAAGGGCTACTTACCTTATGTTTGATAACACACATAGGCACGATGCATCAAGGTATATAGAACCAAGATGGCGTTGTGCCTAGTGTGATGGACTTTGAATCGACAATCAAATAGGAGTACTTGTGTTCACACCTAACATACAAAACCTTATTTAGAATGTAGTTTAGATATTTCAAACATCTCAGACCAAAACATAGAAAGGAAAGCCTTCCTATGTGGTCAATAAGACACCTAGAACACCCTCCCTACAAACTAAACAAAGCATGAGTGACCAAGGTTATATTACAAGAACATCCAACAAGCATAGAAAGATAATGATCGTTGCCTCATTCCTTTCTCTCTAAATCCCTTTGTTTGGGAATCATCGAGAGGTCATTGGAATGAGCACAATAAGATAAGTCAAAAGACAAAGACCAAGTAAACAAACAAGCTAATGTTCTTCATACCGCTATCCAAGACTAAACTACATTGATGCCTGATGTTGATGTCCATTGTAGGAATGATGCATCCTAGGACATGATGTTATCAGATGATTTGGGACAAATTGGATGATGAGCTATTAGTACCAAGAGTTGACCAACTTGTTTACTTACTAACCTAGAATTAATACTTTTAACATTTGAGTTTTTCATTTTCAACCTGTTAGAATTGTTTCTGACTGTTTCACCAAAGGTTGAGGATGATGACTGTTTATTATGAGTGAATGTTTATTTTAGGTGAAAGAAAGATGGGGATGGATGGATTTGTTTTTTTCAAATATTTGGATTTTTTTGATGTTTTTGAAATGTTTTGATTTTCAAAATTTCAAATGTTTTTGGGTTTTCTGAGATTTTGACCAAGAGACTAACCATAAGACCTATCCTAGGGGCCTCAGGGGTTGATCAAAGATTAGCCTTGCCTACGTTATACACACAAAGACCATGTAGTTTGACTGACACAAACTTGTTTATTTGATGAGATATGAACATATGGATTGCCAATTTATTATGACAGACTCCTAAAGGACTGACCTAAGTGTCTCAGGGGATGACCCAAGATCAACCTTGCCTACGTTTAGAGCTCAGAGACCCATAGTTCGACTGAAACAAACTCATTTATTTGATGAGATATGAACAAATGGATTGTCAATTTATTATGATGGACTCCTAAAGGACTGATTTAAGTGTCTCGAGGGATAAACCAAGATCAACCTTGCCTACGTTCAGAGCTCAGAGACCCATAGTTCAACAAGACAACTCTGTTTTTGACTGAATTTTTGACCTGTTTTGGGATTTTGATTGTTTTGGATGTTTTTTTATTTTTTTTTATTTTAGGTAAGATTGCTAGAATATACATGAATATGATTTGATGCAGTTATAAGAACATGCCCCTTGTGTGATGCAATAGACTACTTCGATATAGACAGGAGAAAATGACCTTAGGCATGGGCCAAGTAGTACTAGGACGTATCATGATACAAACATAGGATCAAGCTACGATGCAGATGCAAATGGGTGACAAAAGGATGCGATGGAAGTGCAATGGATGAATGATACAGAACGAGCCATAGGGGTCATGATGGATGGAGAGTGCTTATTTACACAAGGTTCCTATTTTCCAGGTTTTCATCAAGGTACTTGCTTAAAGCGCCACTGAAGTGGTTTTCACTAGAGGACGATTTTTTCCTTTACTATTTTCAATCCTTTTTCTGATTTTTTTTTTTGGATATATATATATATATATATATATATATTTTGATTTTTTTTGGATTTTTGGATTTACACCTTGGAAAATTAGGCATAAAACTTTTTGAGATGGGAGCTATTCATGGGCTCCTATAGAGGCTCGCCTTCTGGTGTTGATAACTAATATGCTCTTGACTTGTAGCTTGCTGTGATGATGAAAGGTCCCAAACAATTGGGTTCAAACTTCCCCATGCTATCTAGATTTGGTAAATTCTTTTGATTCTCCTTCAACACAAGTTCTCTGACTTGAAAGGTCCGACTCCTGATCTTCTTGTTGTAGCTTCACTTGAGATGGTTCTGGTAGACTTGCAAATGGTTTAAGGAATCCATGCAGTGCTCATCCAATAATTCAAACTCGTTTAATAGTGATACTCAATATTCTTCATTTGTGATGAGATTCTGCAATGATATTCTCAGCGGTGGGAGCTCAATCTCAATGGGTAGGATGGATTCTGATGCATAGACCAGGGAGAAAGGGGTGGCACCTATTGGTGTGTGGATACTCGTTCGATAGGCCCATAAGGCAAGATTCAGCTATAGGTTCCAATCATGACTAGCGTCATTGACTGTTTTCTTTAGGATTTTCAAAATGGTTTTATTTGTAGACTTAGCTTGGTCATTTCCCTAGGGGTAGTATGGAATGGAAAAGCGATGGTGGATATTGAACTTTTGGCATAGGTCTCAAACATCCTGGTTTTTTAAAGGTGTCCCGTTATTTGAGATAATGTCTTGAGGGACATCGTAGTGAAAAATTAGGTAATTCAGGATGAACTTGGATATCTGCTTTCCTATGATATAGGTCATGGGAACTGCTTCTACCCACTTCGTGAAGTACTCCTTGGTGGTAATGATAAAATTATGTCACTGGATGAGGTGAGGGTGATTTTGTTGACAAGATCAAGCCCCCATTGTGAAAAGGGCCAAGGTGTAATGATTGGGTGGAGCTCCTGAGCTGGTGCATGGATGAGATCCCCATGTTTATGAACCTTCAAACACTTTCGAACATAGTTGTGAGCTTCCTTTTCCATTGTAGGCCAATAGTACCCAATCCTCAATAATTTATTAGCCAAGGTCATACCACTCAAATGCAACCCACAAATTCCATTGTGTACCTCGGTTAAAGTAGTCAAAGCTTCCTCAATGTTTAGGCATCGCAAAAGGGTTCCTTCAATACTCCTACAATATAGGGTGTGTCCTAGGATAACAAAGTGGGATGACTTCTTGACAAATGAACTTTTAAGGTTCAAGGTTATATCAGCAACAAGGACTCCTATTCTCAAGTAGGTTTATATATCATGATACCAGGGATCACCGAGACCAACGATTTCACACACAAATTCAGACTTTTGGTACCTCGAATGCTTGTACGAGAAGTTGCTCTACGAGGAATTCTTGCTTAGGGATGTTGCGTGGGACATCAAGTTCTAATCCAATTATTTCCATAACATTCACCACCCTGTTATTTGCTCTAGGTATCTACTCAAATGTGATATCAGGGTATGTGTAGGATCATGATGGGCCAAAAAGTGGTGATATGATGGGTATTTGTAGGGTATGTGGTTGACAACTTTTTTTTTACACAAAATTGATGAAAAGAAAATGGTTTTTAAAGGAGATTATCAACTTTCCACCAATATAAATTATGTTATACTTTGAATTTAATAAATAATTATTATTCATTTTCTATTTGAATTATGACTAAAGTCTTGATTGATAGGTTGATTGAAAAACATCTATAGCTTTCAAATAGTATCACATTTTTTGAATTTGAAACATGTATCACATTCTATGCTTCACATACTATAGGATTAAAAAATAAAAAATTAAATTTCATGAAGTTTTGAGCAAGTTAAGGTGGTTAGACATATGAGTTTTTATTTTTTTTAAAGTTGTAATAAAAAATTCATAATTAATTATTTACATGGAAAAAAATTACAAAAAAATATGCATCACATCCAGACATGAGTCCTCTACTTATATACAAAATCTTATAAAAAATATTATCATTTTATTGTGGTTAGGGTGGTCAGACAAACACCTACTTATTTTTTCCCTAAAATTTATGTACTACTGCATTGAAATTTCAAATTTTCACCAAATAGATTTTTTCTTTTTTTAAATAAACTTAGTAGTTTAGAAACTAAATTCAATTTTCTACAAATTCTATTCTTACATATTTTTGAAATAATATAGATAACTTATTCAAAATTTTACGTCAAGTTTCCCAACTCTAATTTTTCTAATTTTTTTGCCACGTAAGGGCCTATTTTTTCCATGATGATCCTGCAAATACCTACAATGAAGAACTCTTTGAGGCTCTCCAATAGTTTCTTGTATGGAGTCAACTTGTCGTCCTTCATTTGATACTCATCATTGACCTGGTTAATGATAAGCTGTGAGTCTCCATAGAATTTTAGTGCCATGATTTTCCATTGTACTACAATTCTCAAACCTATGACAAGAGTCTCATATTCTGCAATGTTATTTATGCAAGGAAATGACACCTTATATGATTTAGGTATGCAGTCCCCTTGTGGCATGATGAAGAAGACTCCAGCTCCGGACCCATGTTGTTTGTAGGATCCATCAAAGTACATTTTCCAGTGATTTGCTACACTTATGTTAAAGATGGACTCATCAGGGAACTTTGATATGAGTGGATTCTCTGAATATATCGGTGCTTCTTCCAGCTAATCTGCAATTGCTTGTCCTTTAATGGCCTTGTGTTCCACATACTCAATGTCGTGTTTTATCAAGATCATAACCCATTTAGCTGTTCACCCTATGAGCGTTGCTTTAGAAAGTAGATACTTGAGAGGGTCTATCTTTGCAATGAGTTTTATCTAATGTGCTAGCGTATAATGTCTAAATTTTTGTGCGGAAAACATGACTACTAAGCAAGCCTTCTTGATGGATGTATAGTTCAGGTCGCATCCCACTATGGTTCTGCTAATTTGTAGTAAATAGCTCTCTCTTTCCCATTTTCATCATGCTATGCTAAGAGAGTGCCAAGGGCTATTGTTGTTACCAATATATACAGGATCAAGGGTTTTCCTAGAATTGGTGGCATAAGAACTGGTGGTGTTAGTAAGTACTCCTTGATTTTGTTGAAGGCTTGATCACATTTCTCATCCCATTTGTATGCTACTCCCTTGTGGAGTAGATGAGAATATGGGATAGCCTTGTTTGCTAGTTGTGCTATGAATTGACGAATGGATTGGAGTCTTCCCTATAAACCCCTTAGTTGCTTCAATATCTTTGGTGCCTCCATCTCGAGAATTTCTTTGAACTTGGAAGGGTCTATCTCGATTCATCTCATAGATACAATATACCCTAGTAACTTTCCTGATTGTACCCCAAAGACACACTTCTTTGGATTGAGTCTGACTTTTTATTCTTTTAGCTAGTCGAAGATGGAGCCCAATGCCACTATGTGATCTTGACAAATGTTTCTTTGACTTGGCTAGTATGTCATACACATAATCTTCCACAGTTTTTTGAATCATGTCATGGAAGATTAGTGTCATGGCCATAATTGATAGGTAGCTCCTACATTTTTCAACCCAAATGGCATCATATTCCAGCAATATGTTCCCCATGGACGAGTGAAAGCCGTTTTGTGCTGATCTTCCTTAGCTATCATGATCTAATTGTACCCTAAGAATCCATCCATTAGTGATAGCATTTCATGTCCTACTGTCATATTCACAATCATGTCAATGTTTGGGAGAGGGAAATCATCCTTGGGACATGCCTTATTCAAATCTCTAAAATCTGTGCAAATGTGAATGCCACCAATGGGATTTGAAACAGGTACATGATTTGAGACCCACTCTGGATAATCAATCGACTGTATGAACCCTGCATCTAGGAGCTTCTGTAATTCCATTTTGACCAATAATGCTATTTGGGGATGCATCTTCCTTAGATTTTGTCTCATTGGCTTTGCTTCGGGATATACAGTTAGGTGGTGAGCCACCACTTCTGGATCAAGGCTAGGCATGTTGGCATAGGTCCATGCAAATTTTATCTTTCTTTCTTTTAGGAATGCAACCAGGAGTTCTTGTTCTTCTGTCAGAAGTGATTCTACATAGAAGGTTATGTGCGACATTTCTTTTGTTCCTAGGTTGCCTGGATTGCACTTCTCTGCTAAGACTGTTGACTTCTCCTAATGAATAGCACTAAGGGGAAGATTGAATCCCTCATCCTCTGGAACCTTAGAGAGGTTTTCACCATTGGATGCGTCCTTCATTTTTACTATTTTTTAGGTCAGAGAATGCCACAATGTGGTTTTCACTCAAAGAACTAGAGATTATTCTCAAATTTTCAATTTTGCAACTTAGGAATTCAATTGTTTCCCAATAATAGGAATGTGTTTCTAGCATGATGTCGAACCCAACTTTGAGATCTCCACATGGTATAGTATCCCGTAATCCCATGAATTATGAGAGCACCTCATCATTTTTGAATGTGTCTAGAATTGGTGGTCCTCGTTGGTCGTAATTGATAAGTTTGGGCTAGACTAAGTTTAGCTCATGGTTTTGGTTATTTGACTCAAAAGATAGGGTACTAATCATAAGAAGAGAGGAATCCTCAAACAGCATGGGTAAGCCAGTTATGGGATCTTCATCATTGCACACATCGGTTATGTCAAATGTATAGTTGTCTAAGGGCAGACCTGTGGATACTGGCAACTGAAGGGGTGCTTTGAATTTCCTAATTTGGGCACCTTTTCCAAGTATGGTTACCTTTAGAGGGGTACATCCAGGTATGTGCAGGATCATGATGGGCCAAAAAGTGGTGATATGATGGGTTTTTGTAAGGTATGTGGTTGACGACTTTTTTAACCTAAAATTGATGAAACAAAAAGGGTTTTTAAAGGAGATTCTCACTTTTCCACCAATATTAATTATGCTTTACTTTGAATTTAATAAATAATTATTATTTATTTTCTATTTGAATTACAACTAAAGTCCTGATTGACAGGCTGATTGAAAAACATCTCTAGCTTTCAAAAAGTATCACATTTTTTGAATCCAAAAAATGTGTCACATTCTACGTTTCACATGCTATAGGATTAAAAAATAAAGAAATGAATTTCATGAAGTTTTGACCAAGTTAAGGTGGTTAGACATACGAGTTTTTTTATTTTTTAAAAGTTGTAATAAAAATTCATTTAATTATTTACTTGGAAAAAATTACAAAAATACACAACACATCGGGACATGAGTCCTCTACTTATATCTAAAATATTATAAAAAATATTATCATTTTATTGTGGTTAGGTGGTCGACGGACACCTACTTCTTATTTTTCCACGAGAATTTAACTACTCTTTGACATTTCAAATTTTCACCAAATAGATTTAAAATAAAATAAAATAAACCTAGTAGTTTAGAAACTACATTAAATTTTATACAAATTATATTCTTACATATTTTTGAAATAATATAGATAACTTATTCAAATTTTTACTTTAAGTTTCCTAATTCTGATTTTTCTAAATTTTTTGCCACTTAAGGGCCTGTTTTTTCCATGATGATCCTGCACATACCCATCCGAGGCCAAGATTTCTTCTACGCTTCTCAAGAATGAGTGGTACTAGAAGACCATTGTCATTTTTTCTAAGTTTCTTGTTTTTGTTATAGCCCATACCAAGCATCATTTGTAGTCCTTTGGTACTATCATCCATGGGAAGATTAGGCATGGGCCTTTCATCTTGGTATGACAAACTTGATATGTCCTTTTCATCTACCACTTCTCGACTTGGGTCTCCCCAACATCTGAATCTAGAGGGGTCTACTTTGAATGTTTGGGATGATGTTTCAATCAGTTGGGGTTTCCGGTGAGATCTAGGAGATTGAGGTAACTCTCCTATTACAAAAGCACTTTTCTTCATCTTGCAATCCCCACATCCATTGTCTTGAATAATGAATTTGATTTTAGAGATGTTGGGAATGGTGGGTGTCTTTGTCTCAGAAGTGGAGGCTAAAGTAGCTGGTTCTACATATGGAGTTGTAGGGCCTTCATCATTCTTTGGGACTTGAGGAATTTTGTAGTACTTTGCTTCTAGGTTCTTACAATAATAAAAGGGCTCAGGATCACCACATGTGGACTGTGACCTCTTGATTATGATAGGGAAACTTCACACATTGATGGAAGGTGGATGCAAAATATTACATCCCATGGATCCATGGATGCCCTAGGAGGATGTTATAAGGCAAGTGAAGGTCAAGGACCTGACATGTGGTTTCCATGATGGCTGGCCCTACTTGAATAGGGAGTCAAGAATAGTGCCTTGAGACACTCTTTCCTGGTCATGATATGCTCTGATGGTGATACCTTTACCCTTTTCAATGGCGTCCTTAGAGAATACTAGATTCTTTATTAGATTGAGCGAACATATATTTAGACATGCACCCCCATCCACCAAGACCCTTTTGACTTTATTTTTATGGACTAGGACTTCTAGATGGAGTGCGTAGTTATGAGATGGTTGGGTGGGGAAGTCCTGATTAGAAAATGTTAGGAGATGTGGGGTGGTGATGTGTTTGACCATAGCTTGGAATTGGTCAACATCAAGATCCGTAGAGACGGTTGATGAAGCCAATGCTTCCTCTAGGATTTTCCTATGTGCGGGCGAAATCTTCAGTAACTCCATGATGGAGATCTGAGCGAGAGTTCTTTTCAACTAGTCTAAGACATTATAACCATTGGGAATGGACTTTCGATTAGAGGTGGATTTCCTCGGTGGCTATAATGATCCAACAATGGTAAATTTTCCACCATGTGTGGTGACTCCACAATCAGCTTTGACTCCTTTGATGTTAACAATAGTGACCCATTTGTCTAGGAACGCGACAACATGATCGTATACATGATTTACATTGCCATACTTTGTCTTTCCATGGTTGTTCCCTTTGTTATGATCTGGCATTGGATTCATGTATATCTTAAGGTCTTGATTTCTGGTGGGTTGCTCAACATTTATGACCTTTTCATCAATAAGGTCTTGGATCAATTTTTTTAGCCTCATGCAATTGGCTGTTGTTTGCCCCTTGATTTTATGAAAATCACAAAGGTGATTTTCATTGTACCATGGTGGTTTCACTTGGGGTTCTTGATAATTATCATAAGTGGGGATTTTAATGAGATTCTCTTGTACCCATTTTTTCATGATATATTTGATTGATTCCCCAAGGGTTGTGTATTTCCATTTGAGGGGATATTTGTTTCATGGGGGTGGTCCCCCCTTGATTATTCAAATTATTGATCACTTGATTATTGGGTGGTTGCTGTGATACCGTGTTGGCTTGTGTGTTGTTTCAATTATTTCCTTGCGGTTGTTGGTATGATTGTGTGTTTTGTTTTGGAGCACTGATTATGACCTTGGCATCAACCACACCATCATTAGTGACATTTTTTGTTCTTCGCCCATGTGCAAGGTTTTTCATTGTAACTGGTCGATGGGCAGTTGTCTTGATATTCTTGATAGGTGGGTGTCCCCCCTTTTCCAATAAGGGATCTTTTGATGTTGAGCGTCTTGGGGATCAATTGGTCGTATGTGGTGATGCATTGCATTTTTAGATGGAATGATAAGGTTTTCTCGAGATTGGAAATGATCGTGCAGATTTGTTGTTCCTTTAGCATGGCCCACTTGCTCCTGTTGGCCTTGGATCTCCATCGTTGCAAGAAGGATGCGAATGTTTCCCCTTTAGCTTGTTTAAGCGTAGACAGTTCCTCTAGACTCACATCCATGCCTATGTTGAATACGTAGTTTTTTATGAATGCATCCAGGATTTCTTAAAACTTTTTTATTCCAAGAAGAAGGTGAGAGAACCATTCCATTATTGGTCCTGCCAACCTTCGAGGGAATAATCACATTAGATATGTATCATTGTATGCAACTTCCATGAAATGTACCTAGAATTCCTTGGTATGATCTTAGGGTTATCCATCCTACAATATTTGTCAAATTTAGGGGTTTCAAACCCTTTTGGGAATGGTACCATCGCAAGGCTTCTTTCGAATGGATAGGGTACAAATTTCTTTGTGTTTTCGTTGTTTTCCTAGATTTGAGGTCGAGCAGCTATTGTGAAAGAAAATTGATTTGTGTCGTCACATCATTTTGTGGATCAGGGGGTGGGGTGAATATTTTTTGAGATGGTTTGATTGTGTGAGTGATGGGTGAGATGCTTTGCATGTTTTGGGGAGTTTTTTGCAAGCTTTTTTGTGTGATCAATACTTGTTGATATTTTTGTAGTTGTTGTTGTGCCAAAAATGCTTTTTTTGGTCTTGTTGTTGTTGTGCCAACAATGCTTGTTGTTGGTCTTGTTGTTGTTGTGCCAACAACGCTTGTTGTTGGGATAATAGTTTGGCTGCTTCTTGTTGCACTTGGTACTATTGCAAGGCTTGTTGATATGCTTGCTACTGAGTTGCTTGCTACTATGTTTGGTATTGTGCTTGTGCTTGAGCTTGTTGGGCTACATATTGGGCTTGTGCCTGAGCTTGAGCTTGTTGGGAAATTTGTGCAACTTGGGCAACGTGTGCAGCTTGAGTGGCTTGAGCTACTTGCGCAACCTAGGGAGCTTGGGTGGCTTATTGTTGGAACAAAGCTTGAGCTTGGGTAGCCTACTATGCTTGTTGTTCTTGTTGTGCAGCTTGTTGTGCCTACGCTTGTTGAGCAACTTGTTGTGCAGCTTGCATGGCTTGTTGATTTTGAAACTATTGAAGTGCCTTTTGGTAGGCTTGTTGAGCTTCTTGTAATGTGATGCTATATTGGTTTGTCATGTTTGGTTTTGGTGGTAGTGGTGGAGGATTCAAAATTGTGTGAGATGTTGTGATGAGAGGTGTTGTTGGATTGCTTTGTGCGGTGGATGGTGCAGTTGATATGATAGGTCCTTGGGAGACCACATTTTGAGGTATTTGGGGTATCGTAGATGATGTGTTGATTTCTTGTGTTATTTGGATTGTTGCCACCTGTTGTTGTGATATCGATGGAATGATCAGAGGATTCAGTATGATGGTTTGATTTATGATTGGAAGATTATTTTGATTTTGTTGATTAGTTGATAAAGGGGGTTGCCCTAAACTGAGGAGCGGTGTGGATGCTAGTGGTAGAGGTGTAAATGGTGGGAAGATGGGTGGTGTGTTCCTTGAGGAAATGATGATGATGAGGGATCAAAGATTCCCCTTTGTCCAAATAGTCCTTCTTCTCCTTGTGAGGTCATGGGGAGAGAGACTTGTGTACTAAGAGGGTATGTCGGTGTTGCATGAAAAGAGGATGGGTCATTGGGGTCATGAAAGACGAGCAAAGTGTATGGGTGTTTTTGATTTTGAGGAACAAATTGACCCAAGATGGTGTTTTCATCCAAGTAATTGTTATTTACAAGGGGGTGTGTTTGAAGAGCATGAAGTAATGAGCTCCCTTTGTTGACAATTGGTTGAGTTGGAGCAATGGATGATGTGGTTTGTGGGATGGTTTGAGTGATGATTTGAAAAGAGGGTGTGAATGAGATTAGGGGCATAATCCCAAGAGGTTTCTCCATAATAGTGCTTACATCAAAATCAAAAGGGAGTTTAGCCCCTTCTTTTTCCAATTCTAGCATGTAGTGTGAGGGATTAAGTTTCATCATGGCATTGACAATCTTGTGAGTCTCGAGATTTTGGATCATTTCAATGATTTCATTTTGTGTCATCCCTAGGACATTGTTGGTGATGTCCTCCACTTGGCCACCTTCTTCTTGAGGATCTTGTGGAAGTGGAGGAAGATTGAGTGTGGGATTGCTAGACCCAATGGGATTGATTTTAGGCGCGGTTTGACTCAAGTCACTTGAAGTGGATGTTTCTTTATTCATTTCCATGTTCTTCTTGTGTTGAGATCTAGTTTAGAGGTCATAAAATAAGGATCAATTTTCAAGAATGCAAGAGGTAAACCTCTAACTCCTTGGATTTATCTAAACTTTAGGTACAAAAAATAAAGTATAAGATATTAAGGATCAAAGAATGGTGATGAGACGATGAAGGTGGATGATTTTGAATGATTGAGCTCTTAAGAAACCTTGAAGGAGATACTAGAATCTAGGACCTTTAGATTTTGATCTTTTGATTTGGTTTGATTTGATTTTGATTTTGATTTGGATTTGATAATGAACTCATAAACACATAAGACATGGAGGGGTTGTCACCTTTCTCTCTCCTATGTGGCTTAAACATGTGGTAGATCAAATATGGATAGACTATTATTAAGGGTCTTCTAAATATCCTTTAGGCCTTTTCCAAGCATTATGAGAAAGTTTTCAAGGCTTAGGAAAATTATCTTGAATGTGACCATGCCTTATAGGAATACATTAAGGTTGTTCCTTGTAAAATTTTCTCCTCTCAATAAACCATTTGTGATCAATTGCTATCCATTGATGATCTTCACGGCACAATTTTTACCATGGCCAATGATAAATCCCCTAGAGATGTGATGGATTCTCTTGTAAAGTTTACAAATATATTTGAGCCTGTGTTGGGAGGACTTGCATAAGATCTATCTTGAAGCATATTAGTCAAAATCCTTAGGAAAGGTTATAAATAGGAAATTATATTAAATTCATACCTAAATTTGGGGATCCATATAATATGTATATAATTGATGACCTATGACCTTGCTTAATGTCTCTTATAAAATCATTTACAAGCCTTAGCCTTGAAGTTGTGCCATATTCTTTGTCAAATTATGAATCTTGAACAAGCTATAATTATCAAATCCAAATACATATTGGATAATATCAATGTAGTTTGGAAAGACATGGAATGGGCTTGATGATCACACCAACATTCCATTTTCATCAATTTTTTTTCTCTAAGGCTTATGATCATATTGAGTGGTCCTTTATCCTAGTAATGTTACTTGCTTTAAGATTTGGACCTTTGTTCATCAATTTGTTCATATGCTTTTTGTTGATGCCTCTACTTGTCTTACTATCAATGGTCAACAATTCAATGTGTTTGTGTTCTTTCGATCTATATGCTAAGGCTATCCTCTAGCTCCAACTTTGTATCTGCTTATTGTTTGGGTACCTCTTGGATTATTTTGTTTCTCCAGGACTGGTCAGTTATAGGTATTTCTTCACCTAAATTTTCATCTTATCTTGTTAATGGACACTTTTTAATGATTATTTTCTCACTATTTTGGAAAAGGAAAATAACATAAAGTAGGATTTTTAGTGTTTGGATATTTTTTGTAAGGCCTTTAGTTCAACTATTTAATGGAAAAATAATTAGTATTATAGATAATTATTCTTTCCCACACCTTCTTGGATTAATTCTTTTGGATGAAAGCTGATTGAACATGTTATTTTTTTAGATTTTTGGGCATCCCTTTTTCCTTTTATGTGTCTTTGACCTCTTTATGGTAAGTTCTTGTAAGAATTTAAAAAATTGGCTTATTGGGTCACTAAAAAATTACCTCTGGCTAAAAAATTATTTATTTGTTCCAATATTCTTATAGCTACTCATGTCTATTGATATTCTTGTTGGGTTCCCTCCAAAACTTCTTATTTTCAATTAGAGAAGCTTCTTCACAATTTTATTTTTTCTTCTTCATAAAATCAATGAGATTTCAATTGGGTTTCTTGGGATTTTTGTTGTCTTCCCCATGAATTAGGAGGGTTGGGATTATCCTCCACTCAACATCAAGGTTTGGCACTTTTCACTAGGTGTCCATCATTCATGCTCTTGAGGGTAATGAATCTTGGAAAGTTTTATTGCATAACATTATATTTCTTTTGGTCACTCAATTGGGTGACGAACATGGAAGGAAATTGGTATTCATACCCTTCTTATTATGGAACATAATATTAAATTTCAAGGGACCTTTGTGATAAAAAATATTTAATGGGTTCGAGAAGTATTGAATCCTTGACTTCTCTAGAATAATTTTTATTTTCATACTAGTCTTTCCATGAACTGGAAAATATTTGGTGGTCCTCTATTTTGATGTTGCATTGTAAAATTTAAGATAGCTCTTGGAGGTAGTGGCTTGCATTGGGGTGGTCTTATAATAAGAAGTGGCTTAGGAGATGACTTGGGAGGTCCGATAATTAAAGGAATCTTAGGAGGCCCAAGCATTAGAGGAGACTTAAGAGGCCTAATAATCAAGGGAGATATAATGTTCAAAACCTCAATAGACTTATCCTCATTTTGATGATCTCTTAGATAACAAGGGGAAGTCTAATGCCACCTTATCATCTTCATCTAAGGAAGCAAAATTATTATTGTTTGAAAGAAATGTATCTTGATGCTAGCATCCTCTTGCACCATGATATATTTCCTAATAGGAGAATTTTGAGGAGATGATATAACAAGATTTTCATGACATTCAATGGTTGGATCTTTTAAGATAACTTCATCACAGGTAGGGGAGACAATTGGAGAAGAACACCTATGATTTTATTGCTTGCCAATGATTGTGCATCCTTCTATTCAACGATATATTCCCAAGTGGGAGAAGCATTGGGAGAGGGAGAAACAAGATTCTCATGACTCTCAATGAGTGGGTTTTCTAACACCAAAACATCTTCATAGGAGAGATATTCCAGGAGAAGAACAAATATGATTGTCATGATTGTCCATGGTTGCATCCTCTTTTGTACTAAAAAATTATCACAAGTGGGAGATAAATGGAGACTAGGTAAAGTGATGTTAAGAAATGTGTTAATGATCTCATCCTCTTGTACCATAATATTGTTGGTGTGAATAAGTCTTGTACCTAGTTTGTTCCTTTACTAGGGACTTAGGGGACTTAATTCACATGTTAAGTTTACTTAGGATATTAGTTGTCATATCTAGATAAGTATTAGTTGTCTTATCTAGAATTTCCACTTTCCTAGGTAGTTATGAGTTAGTTGTCTCATGTGATAGGATTAAGACACTTGTCATGATCTTGTCTTATCCTATCTCTCATCCTTGCCTTTATAAGCAAGGCATCTCTAGCATATTTGTTAATAGATTGGCATATAGCATTGTATAGTATTGCATTGATCATATTGTATCATATTGCAATCCTTGTTTGGTGGAATAGCATCTTCCATTGTTGCTTCTCTCTATCTCTTGTGGAGGTTATTTGGCATTGCAGATTGAAGATCTTGGGTTGTTAACTCCAACATGGTATCGTGAGCATTGAACTGCCAGTCTCTTGAGGGCCTAAACTTTGCACTGCTAGTTCACAAAGGCCTAAAATAGGCATTTTTTCTTTTTTGCATAACTTTTCGCCATGAAGTCGGTTTTCAAAAACGAGATATCGTCGGAAAGCTGGTTCGACAAACTTCGCAGTGGTGCAGGTGAATTTTCCGGATTTTGCCATTTTTTTCCAGATTTTTCAGCTTGAAGGTACAAGTGCATTTATTGCTTGTTCTTGATGTAACTTTTGCCAACGAAGTCAAAATTTGGCAAACCTTTTTTTGAAATTGATCAGAAAATCACAAGGAATCTGTTTGTAACCTCTGTTTTCAGCTTTGCAAGCTCCTTTTTCTGAAAAATTGTAAAAATCACCGTGTGTTATAAACGGTTGATTTGAGCTTGTCACTTGTAAAATTGCAAGAATTTGTTCATTGTAATTTGCTAGGGGGGTTGCAAAATCAGTTTTTAATACATTCTGGGGGGGTGAAAGGCACAATTTAAGTGCCACATTGTCCTTTTCTTTTGGTGAATCATGGCGGATCTAAGGCAAATTGAACCACTCACTCCACATAATTATCATACATGGAAGCTAAAAATGACTCAGTTGTTACAATCTAAGGGTCTATGGCCAATGTTAGATGCAGAACAACCTGAATTTACAAGGGATTATGAAAAGTTTGTCCATAGATGTAAAATGGATGAAGCAAAAGGGCTCATTGGCTTACATGTATCTGATAATTTGTTGTTTCATATTTCGGAGTGCAAAACACGTAAGAATGTTTGGGACAAACTTGAAGAATTGTATGGTAAAATAAATCATTTCAGAACCTTGCAACTTCAAGCAGAACTTCAATCCCTCTCTCCAGATGCATTTCCTTCAATTCAGGATTTTCTTGCTCAATTCAAGATGATTTTGTCACAGTTGAAAGGATGTGGACATGATGTATCTAGTGATGAATGTATCTTCTTGATTCTGTCTAAGTTAAAGGGCCCTTATCAAGTGTTTTCTTCTACTTTCTATTCAACTATGGATGCAATGGGGAAAGATTACAAAATGCCTACATTTGAGTTGTTTTGTGAGCATCTTACTAGGGAGGAGGCCAAGTTAATTCAGTTGGATGTCTTACCTAATTCTAAGAATCATGCTCTAATGGCTCAATCATCCAAGGGTAAAGGAAAGAACAAGAAGAAGCCCAAAGCAGAATCATCTTCTAGTAGTGAGAATCCCACCAAACCGAAGCCGAAGAACAATCAGAAGTCCACTCAATCTCCTTCTTCTTCTACCTCTGGAGATTCTTCTTCCAAGTCCAAGAAAAAGAACGGAGATCCTTGTTCATTCTGTGGCAAAAATGGACATGATGCATCTCATTGCTTTAAGAGATTAGAGGCCTTAGAGGAAGCTATGAAGAAGCACAATACTTCAGTGGCTAAGCCTTCTTCCATGGGCAAAGGGCAAGCTCTTTCTGCACGAGCTATGCATTCACCTTCAGATAGTTGGATTCTTGATTCAGGTGCCTCACATCACATGACAAATTCACGTGATCTTCTTGATTCCATAGTTCATACTTCTACTTCTCATATTGCAGTTGGGAACTCTTCACAGATTCTAGTTTTGGGGACAGGCTCCGTTCAAATGCTAGATGGGTGCATTGAGGATGTTTTACTTGTTCCTGATATTTCAGCGAATCTTCTTTCCGTATATCAGATTTGTCATTCTGGAGATGGGAAGTTAGTTGAGTTTTCTCCACAAAATGTGACTATTAGACAGTTACAAGATCCTGAGAAGGTTGTCGCAACAGGAGTAGTTGATCATGAGAATCATTTGTATCGATTTGATGGATTTGAGTCTACATCAAGTTCATGTTTTGTTGCTCATGCTGATTCAATGAGCAAGCTTTGGCATGAGAGATTTGGGCACTTGAATTATAGATATCTTCAGCAAATGAAAGCATGTAACTTAGTGGTTGGTCTTCCAAAGATCACTTGCACAGATGGTGTTTGTCAAGGATGTGTTCTTGGCAAGCAACATCAAGATCCTTTCCCTAAAGGTCACGCTACACGTGCAACCACACCCCTTGAGTTGGTCCATAGCGATCTTATGTCCTTCCCAACTCCTTCTTTTTCAGGGGCCAAGTATGTGCTAACATTCATTGATGATTTTTCCCGCCGGACATGGGTCTACTTTTTGAAGCTCAAGAGTGAAGTCCTCACCAACTTCAAGACTTTCAAATTATTTGTGGAGAAGCAGTCAGGTTTTTCTCTTCGACAGATACGCACCGATAATGGGGGGGAGTATGTTAATCAGGCATTTCAGGATTTTTGCAGTGCGAATGGTATTCTTCATCAGCACACAGTTCCTTACACTCCTCAGCAGAATGGTGTGGCCGAGAGAAAGAACAGGACTCTCAGGGAAATGGCCAATTGTATGATTCAGTCTAGAGTCCATAGCTCCGCCTTTTGGGCCGAAGCTATCAATTGTGCTAACTATATTCATAATCGTATGCCCCACAAGGAAGTGCGAAATATGACCCCTGAGGAGGCTTGGTCTCATCGCAAGCCAAATGTTTCCTTCTTCAGAGTATTCGGTAGTGAGGCTTGGGCTTTCATTCCGAATGGTCAGCGTAAATCCATGGAGAAGAGAAAATTCATTACATTTTGTTGGCTATTGTGAGGATGTGAAGGCATCACAGTTGTTTGATCCTGACACACGAGAGGTTCATTTCCGACGTGATGTTCAGTTTTCTGAGACCTTCACCCAACCAGATCCTCCTTCGACTTCTTCTTCATCACAACCTACTCAGTCTTCTTCAGTTGATTCTACTTTGCTACTTGAGGAAGATTTTGATGATTGTCTTGATGAACCTCCTCCTCACTCACCCACTAGGCCACGATGGGCTCGAGTTACTCTTGAGGAGGCTGGTCCTCTTGTTGGTGATCCCACAGACACTCGCCGCACTCGTTCTCAGACTTCTGGAATTAGTCTTTTGAGTCATGCAGTTTCAGATGATCCTCAAAAGTTTTCGAATACTTCGGTGTTCCAATTAGGATAGTGCTATAGGTGATGAGTATTCTTCTTTGATGAGAATCATACTTGGGATCTTGTGCCTCTTCCCAAGGGAAGAAAGTTGGTTCGGTGCAAGTGGGTGTATCGTACCAAGTATGCAGCAGATGGTTCCATTGACAAGTACAAGGCTCGTCTTGTTGCAAAGGGTTTTTCTCAGGTTGAAGGGATTGACTATTCCGAGACCTTTGCTCCTGTTGCCAAGATGGATTCTATTCGCCTTGTCCTTGCTATAGCTACATCACAGGGATGGTCAGTATATCAGATGGATGTGAAGAGTGCTTTCTTGCATGGGGATCTTCATGAGGAGATCTATATGGAGCAGCCACCAGGTTTTGTGCAAGACTCTTCACTTGTTTGCAGGCTTCGACGTTCATTGTATGGTCTCAAACAAGCCCCTAGGGCTTGGTATGAGAAGATGGATAGTTTCTTGCTTGCTTCCGGCTATACTCGTTGCCATTCCGATCCCACAGTTTATACACAGAGACATGGAGAGGATCTACTTATACTTGTGCTCTATGTGGATGATTTGATTCTCACAGGAAGTTCTACTTCCATGATTCAGAGTACACAGCGAGCATTGATGGAGCGATTTGATATGACCGACCTTGGTCTTTTGCATTACTTCCTTGGTCTTCAGATTCATCAGACTTCTGAGGGGATCTTCATTTTCCAGCAGAAGTATGCTCTTGATTTGCTTCAGAGATTTGGCATGGCTGATTGCAAGCCTGCCCCTACTCCATTCCAGTTAGGTGTTGTACTGTCTTCCAGTTGCACTACTCCTACAGTTGATCCTACCTTGTATCGGCAGTTGGTTGGCAGTCTTTTGTACTTGACACATAGTCGACCTGATATTTCCTTTGCGGTTGGACTTGTCTCTCGCTTCTCACAGGAGCCTCATGAGAGTCATTGGAAGGCCGCCAAGCGTATCTTGAGATACATTCAGGGCACTACTCATTTTGGCATTCACTACACTTCAGCTGCATCTCAGATTGTGGGCTTCACTGACTCAGATTGGGCTGGTGATGTCAATGATCGGAAGTCTTCGCCGGCTTTGTCTTACACTTGGATTGCAATTCAGGTGCATGGTCATGCAAGAAGCTGACTGCTATTACATTATCATCGTGAGGCTAGAGTATCAGTCTTTGTGTTAGCGTGAGTCCGGGGAGGTTTTGGCCAGCCCGATGGTTGATAGCGAGTTGGATTCCCTTCCCTTTCGGCCCTACTCTTTGGTGTGACAATCGGAGTGCCATTCATATTTCCGCAACCCGATTGGAGCATCGGTGGACTAAGCATATTAAGAGATCCACATGCACTTCATCGAGGCTCATCGGGATGGTGTTCGGCTTGCGGAGCATTTACTTCTGGTCAGCGGAGTTCGCGGAACATCTTCACTAAACCTTTGGCATCGCCTCGTTATCTTCAGTTGCGATCGATGCTTGGGGTGAAGGAAGTTGTCCTTGGGGGGTCTTGAGGAGTCCTCCTTCCTTCATTAGTTTTCTTTGTTTCTTTCTCTCTTTTGGAGAGGAGTTTTCTCCCACAAGGTTTTTCTCCTTTTCTCAGCTTGTGAGAGTTTTTTGTTTTGTACATGGGTACCTCATCAGGCCTAGTTTCTGGGACCCATCTTTTGCATTATGCATTGCATTGGTTTGTACCTCCCTAAGTTGCACTTAAGGGGGGGTGTTGGTGTGAATAAGTCTTGTACCTAGTTTATTCCTTTACTAGGGACTTAGGGGACTTAATTCACATGTTAAGTTTACTTAGGATATTAGTTGTCATATCTAGATAAGTATTAGTTGTCTTATCTAGAATTTCCACTTTCCTAGGTAGTTATGAGTTAGTTGTCTCATGTGATAGGATTAAGACACTTGTCATGATCTTGTCTTATCCTATCTCTCATCCTTGCCTTTATAAGCAAGGCATCTCTAGCATATTTGTTAATAGATGGCATATAGCATTGTATAGTATTGCATTGATCATATTGTATCATATTGCAATCCTTGTTTGGTGGAATAGCATCTTCCATTGTTGCTTCTCTCTATCTCTTGTGGAGGTTCTTTGGCGTTGCATATTGAAGATCTTGGGTTGTTAACTCCATAGGGTTCTTCTAACCAATCCACCAAGGGAAAAGGAACCCCACAACCACACACCACAAAGAACCTCTAGGCAATACCAAAGAGGCGAACAAAAGCACCGAATCTTCACAACACCCCACCTCCAAAAATGCCACATCAAAGCCTAGTAGGAAAGAAAGCTTGAGCTAGTGACCCAGAGAAGAGAAAGACCCGAGCCCCCCCCAAGAACCAAATAGAGGAGACCACCAAAAGGAAGCCCTAGAGAATGCAATCGCCCAAAACAATAACCACATCCACAACTAAGAAGAGAGTGCAACACAACCACCCAAACCGTCCCAACAAAATCATCACTGTCCCCATCATCATCTTCTCCATCTGCAGATTTCAAACTACAAATGCCGCACCCATTCTCGCCCATCTTCCACTTCCACTTCATCTTCTTGGAGGTTTTCATTGTTAGAATATATTTCTTTTTTCATTTTTTCATTTTTTCTCATTTTTTAAACTACATATAATGACCAAATAAAATGAAACTCCCATATGGATGGAAAAATGATACCATCCAAATCCTAGAGTTCCATCTAAATTCCTTCAATAAAAGTAACTATGAATTGCTTGCAATGCTTGAAAGGATGACCAATAATAGCTTGAGCATAATCTGGAACATAGAACCACTGCTACAAATAATCTTGACCTCATTTAGCTCATCCCACTATATCTGGAAGGTGATTGGAGAACTTTGGAATCCATGCCTACTCACTTGGTTGAAATAATTACCCACAATGGCTGCAATCTTTGAAAGACATGCTACTTTGTGATGACCAATTTGAGACAAATCATATCAACATCTCATGAAGCTATGCTATCCTTTCTTTTTAAGCATGAGAGATATCCATAACTATTTCCAAATTTGTATGAAATGTAGTAACTGTAAATAGCATAACTTCCTTACCAAAGACAAGGTTGCATAATGAAAGACCAATTGTAGTCTCTCAACTTGTCAAATGTGTCCACACAACTTTAGGTAGGTGGATACTCATCTCAGAGTGTGATGATCCATATTAGAATATATTCAAGCTCCTTGATTATGTCTTCAAGTTGTTTCTGGTTGTGTAGCTCAAGAACATAGTACTACAAGAGTCATGGATCTCATAGACCAAGTTGTATACTGTCTTCCAGATGCTCTGGTATCAATGAGGGTGCAAAATAGAACTTTTATCCATGAATGTTAAACACTTTTCCCACTAATCCTCTTGTGATCTCCAAGAGAGAAACACAAAAGAAAATTGAGTCTCCCCATACAACTAATCAAGGCCACAAAATGTGTTTTTGGATGCACATGTAGAGAAGCATCATCAACTGGTACTGGTGCAAAAAGTGTTGGATAACCATGACAACTTGTAACCATATTCTCAAGACCAAGCATATCAAGTATAGTAATGCAATACGATCCGTTTGATAACTCCACAATTAGATTTGATGTATTTATTAGAAAATGAATGGTAGAGCTATTATTATAATGAATAAATACTTTGATGATAATAAAAAGGATAAATATTATTATAATGAATGCTTATATAGACACAATATCAATACCAATTAACACAAGAATGCTTACCTTGAGTTGGTCCAGAGCTCACATATGTGGTTTTATTAGAAGCACCAAAGAAACAATCAAGAAAGGCTTTATTAGAAATCACCCAAATATTTTCAAAAATTCAATGGATCCCTCCCCCCTTTCCCCCCTCCCCCCCCAACTTAATTTCATACTATAAAATCATAAGTGTATTAGAATAATCCAAAGGTTCAAGAAAGACAATGACATATTTAATAATACCTTTTTCAATGAAAATCATCCTTTGTAGCATGTTCAGTATGGTCATTAATGCATTCAAACCCATCTATTTGTGCTTAATTAATTAATCATTGGTGAACCTAAGTCAATAAGTGTGTGTGGGATACATATTTTGACCATAGGTCTCCAAAGATCTAGACGTTTAAGTATAAAAACATTTATAAATGATAGATCTTGTAGGATGTTATTATGTATTTCACAAAACTCTTGAATCATTAAGGCATATAGTTCACCTTTCCTTATTGTATGATTAATTTCAACACACATTTATGAGTTCAATGTTAAAATTAGACTCATATTGAGATATTTCTTCTTCAAACTCATTTATACCAAAATCACATCCATTAGTTGTTTTGAATTGTGATTCACCAATTTCAAGCATATTAACAAAATGTAAAGGAATCATTAAAATCTCATTATTATATGCAGTTTGAACCACCTTATTATGTAATATTTTATTATGCATTGTAGTTTCCCTTGGGGGATATGTTAAAGTGGATGGTGGGTGATATGAATGGGATAATGAAAATGGTAAAATTTGTTTTGGATATAGAGTAGGTGGTAGTAGATAGGATGGATATTGTGGAGATGGTAATATATAAGATGGATATGATGGTTGTTGTGAGAATTCATTATGACATTTTTGGTAAGATGGATATTGTTCCCATCCACCATAAATGTTAGGAGAAGCATTTTTTGAAGAAACATATTGCCTTTAAAATCCAATAGAATTATAAGACGTTTTAAAACCATTAAGAATACCTTGATCTCCATGATTCGACGTGTGTAGTTGTCCTTGAGTTACAAAGAAGACATGTTCATTTCCATCTTTGTCGTGTTGAGGCTCACTTATAACATCTGTCTCCTTCACCATGTCCTCTTGAACAACTTGGCATGTGCACTTAACATCTTCCTTGCAACAATCAGAACGACAAATGGTCAAATCTTCATTTCCAAAAATCCATTGTCCTAAAAATTCATCAATTATTTGTTCTTGCTCAACTATGGAAATAACATCTATAGATGTTTATGACAATGGTATTGGAAGATCAAGATTATCTAAGTTGCATTTATTAGGTAGAGGAGGTATAAAAATATCACTTTGTGTCAGCGCGATTCCCCCACCAATTTTTCTTTTGCTTTTAAATTTGAAAGCGAGGGTTTGGGAGCGGTAGCCTCCAGCGAGGTTAAGGGGAAACACCCCTTGCGAGGTCAAGGGGCAGTTCCCCTTGTGTAATTTCTTCTTGCACGACCTTCAGATTCTTCATTTTTGAATCATTTTTCCTTGAAAAGTAATGTGTTTGAATTGCCTTGAAAATGCAACATTTTTATTATTTTTATATTATTTCTTCAAAATTACTTCTTTCTATCAATTAACTCACAAAAACTTGTGTGAATATATATAAATGATTGTATCTACTAAGATCTACCTACAAAATCAAGCCATGCATCTAAATGATTTAAGCAACACAAATTAGGAGTAATCACTTGAGCATGGTCGAAAGATGCATGAGCTTTCATCTTAATGCATTGTTCCTAACTCATCTCACTAAACTAACCAGCCTTTGACACCTTTCCCTGAAAATAGTCCCAAAATGATAGGCCAAAACTGGGGTAAAAGATAAGAAAGATTTTAGTTTGGTCTAAGTGTCAATCCGAGGATCATAAACTGATGAAAGGTATTGTGGAAATTTGCACAAGGGTTGAGAGTTGTGAGATGAGTGGTTATGAATGCAGCCTATGAAAAAGAAAACTATTGAAAGTTGAAATAATTCCGGCGACAGGAACTGTCACTTCTTGGCGATAGGATCTGTACACACGACAAACTCTAAAACAAAAAATTAACACAGACTACCAAATTCATAAAATCCAAAGTGAAGGAATAAAACTCAAATCAACGACATACTTAATTTACACAGAAATTATAACATCCAGTTCAATCTGAATTAATAGATAACTTACACAGATATCAATTAAAAAATTATAACATCAAAAATATCAATCCATAATAATGCTTAACCAAATAATCACACACACCTTGCAGAAGAATAAAGTATTTACACTCAATTGGTAGCTGTAGAGGGGTCGCCCTTTCTCCCAGCGAACAATTTGAAGATGAACTTACATAATTTCTAAAATCAGCTTTGGTAATATTTTATTGGAAATAATATTGGTTTCTTACATTCCTTTTCCCAAGTCTGCATTATGCTGCTTATATATACACAACCTTGAACAATTGCATACAAGAATACATTATTTGTTTTGGCACATAGCCCACAAAATATATAATAATAAATACAACCTTGACTACTAGCTATAAATGAAAAATGGGTTTGTTGTAACAATGAACAAAGAACATGAGATTTTATGTTTCCTACACAACTAACAATTGTTTCCTCTTCCATAAACTAATATTTTTGGTTTCCTCAAGAAAGTGCATCCTCCATATTATTCTCCCACGTGATTAGAACCATCAGTTATTGTAGAAGAATGCAGATTTCGGTTTTCTTCTCCAACAACTATGCAACCACCTCCTTGTTATGGGATTTTCCTCATCCACGTGGAGTATTTGAATGTTGAGTTGGTGATGAATGAGTGCTAGAAAGAGACAAAGCAGTTGCTCATAAATAAACAATTTCTCTAGCTGCACAAACTGAAAGGGAAAAAGTGATGTGACGTGGAGATAGAGTGGTATAAATGGTAGCCCACAAAAGGAAATGAAGTGATTTGAGTAGTCATCATATGAAACTGAACTGTTGCCACCTTTGAATGTTGCATGCTATGTCATCCAAGCTTGAAATAACAACATTTATTAGTAAAGACAACTAATAATTATTTTCCATATTTTTATCCAAAAGCTATATTAAATATCACTTATATATAGATTAAATCATAAGCAACATAAAATGGTAAAATGAGATGAAAATGGAATGTGGGAATGGTTATGAAGGCATATGAAAAAGGCTGAAATGTGGCATAAAATGAGACATAATTGGCTCTCATCAACAAGCAAATCCAAAATCAAAGGAATGTAGCTAGAAGACCATCGACTAGACAACCAAATGCACAAGGGTACCCATCTTTTAATGGTTTATGTTATTCTTGCAATATATTTGGACATAAAGCTATGGAATTTAGAAGCAAAATGAATCAGAATGTTCCACCTTTTTCCGGTCAATATTTTACACACAAGAGATTTGGTTATAGAGCCAATGAATGCATAAGTCAAAGGATGAGTGGCTATAACAATAGTAGAATGGTTCAATCTTTCAATGGCTACTGTTATACATGTAATGAATTTGGGCATAAAGCTAACCAATGCAGATCTAGAGTGAATGGAAGCAAGTTAGCTCAAAAGAATGTCATATGCTACAATTGCAATAGGTTTGGACACATTTCTAAGTTTTGTAGAAGCAAAAAGATGAAGAAGGATAATCCAGTGAAGAAGAATGATCTAATACAAAAGATTGATCTGACAGAAATAAAGGAGATGGAAATTTTTTGGAAAAATAAGAGATCGAGGTTAAGGATGAGTCCATATCGACATCTGGTGCAGATGTTTCCTCTAGAAACTAAGTTGAGAGCTTTGGCTTAGGGGGAGCTTTAATGGAAATATTTCGTCCCTTGCCAAATAAAATGGTGTTGATGCTTCATTACGAGGATATGCGGTTAGGTCAATATGTTTGATATTTTGGAGAAAATTCCAAAGTAGAAAATATCATCATGCAAAAGTTTGCAGAGCATTTGAAGTTGACTATGCTTACAATCAGGGTTTTGCAGCTTTATTGTTTGAAGCATTCAATATGAAATTAGGTTAGTTTCAAAAAGGCTATAAGTGATTTTACTTAACCAAATTCATTTACAACAAGCATTTGAGAAGAAGCAGAGCTGTGAGGAAGTGATTTGGAGTGATCAAGGCGATTGAGATTTGGTGCGCACAAACCCTAGTCTAAAAAACAAAGGAAAAGGTATTTACGGTCTTTGTTTTGCCCTAGTTTCTCAGAGAACTCTTTTGAAAGCATTTTAGAATCATTTACAATGACAACATCGAGGGTAATTGACGTTACTGATAAGCCACAACCTAAGTTTAAGAAACATCCCATTAAATCCATGGAGGTTGATCTGATAGGTGCATTTTTAAGTGTTCCCTATGGTGTTTTACATACAGAGTCCATATAAGGATTTATATTCATAATAAGTTAGAGGAGCATGATCATTCTAAGCTAGAAGATGTATGGGTGAATGAATTTATTGGAGATAAATTTTCCCTGAAATTGGAATATTAAAACCTAGTTGGGAAGAAACTTGATGTGTGGCAAGGGTTTCCAAATTTTTCTTATGATGATAAATGGGTTAGAATTGCATTGAGTATAATTCATGACAGATTTGTATAAACTGACATGCCTGGGTTGATCACAAAGGATGTGATTAGAGAAGTTATAGGCTTATGCTCCACCAGACCTATTTTGGTACTCAAATCTGTGAAAAATGAAGTGGTCATAGAATTAACAAGTGCTAAGTTTGACAGAAGGGATTTGACAATAAAAGACATAAGAAATCTAGTTGTGAAGTGTGTAGCTATGATGATAGGTTGCAAGATTTACTTTACAAACAAAGAAAAATCTATATCTTCCACTGCCATCAATGTTGCCTATGAAATGGTGGAAAAAGGAGCTAATTATGATCTATGTGAATTGCTGAGACAATAGTTAATGGAGAATTTGAAATAGACAAAGGAGAAGAAATATCCATTCAAGTATGGTACTTTTATTGTATGCTTACTTTTCTATTTCTTGAGAAAACTCCCTAGAACTAAAAGCATAGTATGGTTGAAAGGTAGACCTGTTGCTCATTAGATTAGAGACTTTTTGAGAGGTCTTGGTGATGCAAAGGCACAAGATGAGGATCTTGTGGCTTTCTTTGTAGTATTTCAGAAGAGGATGCATGAAAGAGAAAGAACCCCTAAGAAAATGGTGAAGTACAAGAATGATATTACATTATTGGTAACAATAGATGAGTGCATTGTTGCAAGATGGTGTGTCCCTTGGTCTTCCTTGTGCAATGCAATTCTTGGGTTCGTGACATGGCTTAACCGCCTCCTGTGGATCTTGTAAAATTTGGCAGTTGTATTGGGCTTTAACAAGTTGATCTTTTGGTGCAATGACAACCACCAATGTAACAATTGGTATCAGAGCTGAGGTCATAGGTTCGGAGCCCTCACTTGCGTTGGGGGGGATTGTTGCAAGATGGTGTGTCTCTTGGTCTTCCTTGTGCAACATAACGCTTGGGTTCGTGACATGGATTAATCGCCTCCTATGGATCTTGTATAAATCTGGCGGTTGTATCGGACATTAACAAGTCGATATTTTGGTACAACTACAACCACCAATGCAACATGCATCATACAAGAAGTAGAACTAAGAACTAAGAAATTACTGTATATGTGGACTACATGCTTAGAAAACCAAAGGATACCTTAGAAGAGAGGTATGAAACATATGAGGAGAAATATTTGAAAGTACACCAAGAACAAAGAAAATCACATATTAAGAAAATTGTGGAGACGATGACTTCTACAATTGTGGAGGTTATGGGCCTCTCCAAGGAGCAAATTGAAAGGCTAAGGTTGAATCCAGTCCTGCGGGAGGATCTGCAAGCACAAGAAGATTTGGTAGAACTACCACCCCTCCTACTATTCAAAAGTCCTTTGAGACTAAGCCCTCTACATGAGAGAAGAGAAAAACAACTGAAAGTCCTCCGATGAAGGAGAAGTCCTCTCTAGTTGTGCAGAGAACAAGGCCTGAGAAGAAGAAGGATACTCCAGTAACACCACTTGCAGGCCTTGCCAAGAAGAGATCAAAATAGAAAGCAGTTTGAGAGAAAGACATAAGTGTAAATGTTGAAGAGGAAGAAGGACCTGAATTGGTCCGAAAAAGAAAAGGTGAAGCTTCAAAAAGTGAAGCAAGTTCAAAGAAACAAAAAGTTGATGTTATCGATATTGATGAAGAAGCTGAGGTTGAAAAAGAAAAGGAAGGCTTTAGGATAGAAGTGAGAGAAAAGAAGGAACAAGCTAGTAAGAAGAAGAATCCAAATGAAAAGAAAAAGAAAAAGATAAAACCTCCGATAAGAACACATACTCCCATGAAGTTAGATGCACTGTTTAATAACATTTTATAGTATGAAATGTTAGCAGAAACTGTAACCCTGAATAATGAAACAGATGAGGTGGATAAGGACTCTATTGTGGAATCTATCATTAAGTATATTGTTGTTTTAGAAATTGACATGAAGAACATTGAAAGCCAAATTCCCACGGAGCTATGAAATGTATTGATGGAGATAAGGAAAGAAGCAATAGAAGAAGAGGCAATGAAAACCTATGCATTGGAGAAGATTGGTGCCCCTCTCTCAGAGAAAAATAAAGCCACATTGGCTAAATTGTATAGCAAAGAATTCAAGAAAAAGAAAAGGGTGACTACCCTTATGGAAAGAGACAAAAATGAGATTGAAAGGCTCTAGAAGGAGACAATGGATAAGATAAGAGATCTAGCACAAAGATATGGAATGAATCCTGAAAGCAAAGAAGATCTTGCTCCGGAAGTCAATACCGGAGAAAAAACATAGAGTATTGATGCTCAACATGAGCATGTAATAGATGAAGGATATGCTTAGGATAATGTTCTTTTAGAAATGGAAAAGGAAGGCGAAGAAATAGAGAAGAATGTTGAGGAAGAGATTGCTACCGGTGAATATGCAAGAAAGGAGGATACTTCTACTCCTCATCTAGTATCTGAAGAGAATGTTGAGAATATACAAGGAAAACCGGAGACAGTTACTCTTTTGGATAACATAAATCAGTCTATTGATGCAAATAAGGATGGTGAAAAGGAGAGTGATGATGTAGAGAAGAAAGATGACCGAGAAAATGATGAGAAGGATGATGAGGAAAAGAATGAAGATGCATTCAAAGATGCAAAGACAAAAGTAGAGACATAAGTGAGATTTGGTACAAAGGAAAAGGAGTTGAAGGAAAAAACTACAAAAAGTGTGAAGGCTATTGGTGAATCCTTCCACACCTCCAGAGATTCTTTGAAGAACTTACTAAGCATGCAACTCAAATTCCATCCTATTGTATCAGCCTAACTGCTATAATTACCTATTCAATAGGAGAATGTGGACCTTGATAAGATTTTCCCCCTCCACAAGCTTTAGTTGGGAGATGTATTCCATGCATCTTCATAGAAGGAGATAATAGAGACTCATAAGAAGAGTGGATAAATAATGGGTGAAGTAGTAAAGAATCTTTAGGAGGCCATACCTAGTATAAGCATTGACAACTCACTCTTTGGTATAGAAAATTTGAATTTGTTAATTGATTCTTTCAAAGAGTATGCTACTAGTATTAAAGGAAAAATTAAAAATGAGGTTGAAAAGAAGATAAATGACAAGAAGATGATGGAGATAATTGAGAAGTGTTCCCTTGCACACAATAAGTTTGAAGAAAACCTCAGGGGTGCACAAGACTGTGTGGATGAAGCAAAGGCCCTATTTCAGTATTGTATGAAGTGGCTTAGAGCCACACAAAGCATAAAGAATGAGATGGGCTCTATTGAGTCCCAAATCAATAATGCTTCCAATGCCTATGTTCTAACACATGACTTGATTGGAAATACAAGGACATCAATAGAGGATTTTCATGAGAGATTCTTCCAATTGCAGGCTCAAAAAGAGAAAACCATTATGTAGTTTGGAGATCTCAAGGACTTGGTAAATTCAAAATTCATATCTATTTCAAGTGCCCTATTGAGTGCTAACAAATCTACAAATATCAATCTACTACCCAACACTCTAGAAGGAGAAGAAATACTAATGGAGCTAGAGATCTAGTGCAGAATGCTAGGGATGACCAAGAATATTCGGGAAGAGGGAAAACAAGTATGGCAGACACATCTGCAGAAGCTCCAAGGGTCAACTTCCTCCGGTTGACAACATTTCTTTATTATTTATAACTTTTCATTTTCAATTTCAGATTCTCTATACATATGTAGATGGTGTAACATATTTTTTAGTACAAGTTTTTGATGCTTAACATTCTTAGGAGTTAGTTGAATTTTTTAGTTTGTATATATGAATATGTTTGCCAAGGGGAGATTCAATACATGTAAATAATATTACTGTATGCACCCTTTTCCTTTGATGTCCAATGGGGAGAGTAATTTTGGAGATGTTTAGGCATGTTTCCATCAATGACAAAGGGGGAGATTGTTAGAAGAATGAAGAGTTTATCATTGATGTAGTTGTTGGAAATATGGGCATGTGGGATAAGCACAAGGTATACTGCTATGCATTGTGGTAATATCATTGATGTCAACATTGTACCCTTGTAAGAAGATCATTGTGCAAATTAGTTTGGGTGGCTCATACATGTTTTAGGATGTGTGTAAGGAATCTTTTCAAGAAGTTTGGATCTCGTGAAGATAATTGTGATGGAAATTGACTAAGTGTTAATATCAACGATTTTGTGTTTAGAGCATCCAGTTTTTGGGTCCACATTGGTCCATCGTTCAATGATTTTCTCTGTGTTTCTAGTATAATTTTTTTGGTTGGTAGACGTATCTAATTCTAGAGTCTCATCTCATTTTGGCTCTTGGTGTGAAAGTTATGAGTAATAGAAGTTCAGCTTGACAATTACAAGTGTTTTCTAGTTCCGTGCATATGATTTGGAGAATCTGCACTTCTTTGCAGATTGGATTTTGGCTTTGTGAATTTGAGGAGATGTCAACAGATGTCAATAGAGTGTGCATTCTAGTTGGCATGGTGTTTGGAGGTCCGCATGTCTGAATGTGGATGTATAGTTGGCGAATTTTAAAATTAGGTCTTCTGCGGTGCCTACCTAATAGGTTTGAAGGCATGCGAAGCTTAATTAAGTATTGTGGAGTTATGTGGGAGTTATTATAGGTCCATGCCGATCTACTTGATATATTACAAGTTTTTGTTTATGGCACAACAACAAAAGATTTTGAATTTGAGCTGACAAGTCATATTTTGTATATTTTGAATGGTACATCTAATTAGGCCAACCTAATTGATGTTCTAAGTGTTTGCAGATGATTTGGATATAAATATAAGATTGTTTTGAAGGTGTAAACAAGAAGCACGACAGACAAAAAGTAAGTGTGTGAGAAAATATTATTAGAGCATTGTGAATTTAGTGCGAATGCAAAACATAACAAAGTGTTGATTCATATCAGTATGAAGAGTTTTAAGTCTAAATTTTGAGCTTCATTGGAATTGTATTTTATGCATGAGTTAGATGCAATTGTAACAATTCAAATTTGGTCTTGAGCTACAATATCTTCTATCTCTTCTATTCTTGAATAGGTAGTTAGTCCACTTGGATAGTGAGCACTTCTATAATAAACTATAACTGATTATAATATATTGTGAGCTAATCCTCATTGTGGTTTTTCCCATTTTGGGTTTTCCACGTAAAAATCCTAGTGTTCATGTGTCGTATGATGTTGTCGAATGTTTTCATGCTTTTCTTCATTACTACAATTAAGTAATGAGCATTGGATGTTTAAATGTTTAAATGGTTTAAAAGAATACTGATTCACCCCCCCACTCAGTATTTTGGGTGTTCAACAACATCTTCATGTGAAAACCACCACATAGGTGACTATTTTACTAATTTGACATCTTCTTCATCTAATTTTTGTTTTGAATCTAGAGGTGCATCATAATAAGCTAACTCCTTGAAAATAATGTTCTTTTCCACACATTATTCCACATTATCTTTCTCAACCCTAAATCAAACTTCTCTATCATGCCATGCAAAAGGACTATGATCCAATATACCCAAGTCATTTTTCTCATCACATTCCTTGCCACCATGATGTAGAGATAATGCAATGATGCTATCCACAAGAGATGGGTCATTAGTAGTACCCATATCTTCATGTGGCTGATTACAATGAAGCGATTCTTGTTTTATCACTTGGACATTTTCAACATGCTCTTCTTCAATTGTTGTTCTAGAACCTTCTTCACCTATAGGTTGATCAATGATCGCTGATTTAGAACCCTTTTTAAACTCCTCATAGAGATTTTTGGATATTTCAGATGTGGATAAGTTGCTATAGAGCCTAGATTGTCTCAATATGGAATCTCCATATTGCTGCAAGCTACGAGCTAATCTCTATTGTGACATCATAAATTATGGATGGAGATTATTCAAGATGTCCTTAACACTTGGCTACTCATGCTTCTTTGATTTTCTCTTTTTTCTTGCTATTGTACCTCCAATCCTCCATGTAACAATTGAAGGAGAGATCATTTCTAACCTCTTATGGAAGTGCAAGGTACCTTTTATGAGAAACTATTATATCATCAACTTTGAAACCCATGATTCCAATTGCATCATACAATCTAACCCTCTAGGATGAAAGGATCCAAGCTCTGATACCATTGAAATATCCCAACTAGGATACTGATGAATTTTTTAATTTTTGAAATACAAACTTCTACCCTAATTTTTGCACTTAAAAATTTCTGCTAAAAACCCTAGTTGCTAATATTAAATTTCTGAGATGAAACAAGCATGAACAACATAAAATCATCCAATTGCTTCAAATAATATGATGAATACATTTAACATTAAGTATGAATGTAACCAACAATATATAGCACCAATTTTTCCATCCAAAACATGCAAATTTTGATTACAAGTTTATTTACTGTTGTTGCTACAAAATCAGACCTATTACTTATACAAGTTCACCACAAAAAATGGGCTCCAAACATGCCCAACAATGTACAATAGTTTGTTGATATGAAAAAATCCCACTTACATGCCAAAACATGAAATGAATGATGACCTAAACTAACTGTAGTTGGGTGAACTTGCTTTAGCTCACAAAAATGCAATGATGAATGCAATTATATAATAGAAATGTATTCAAAACCCTACCACAAGGGTGTGCTGGCTTGCTGGTCTGAATGTAGGGTTTGCAACCCTTGAAAACTTGTCAACAACCTCCAAACTTGCCAATTTTTTCCTTCCCAAGCAAAGTGTTCGTCTTACAACTTGGGAGCTCCTCTCTAAGGTGAAACCCTAGGTCAATACAACACCAAATTTTCCCTCCTCAAGTCATCTAGGATGATATGAAAATATGGGAATGAACATCTAGCATAAAACTCCATTGAAGAACAAGTGAACCTCCGTCATGAAGTCCTCCTTTGAAGAGCTAGGTTTTTGTCCAACTCTATTATTCACAAGGGTTTTCGTCCTTGGGATAGCTACAATAATTGCTAATCTAAAAAAATAGAATAATTCCCATGATATGAAAACCTCCAAATGACTTATTTTATGTAGCAATCACTCCTTATTTTTCCAAATAGGTCGGCCCAATTTGGGTGCCAAACCCCAACTCAATTTTATATTATTTTTTATTTTTTAAATTATTTTTTCCCCTCCTTATAACTCCTAAAGGGGTCTCTTAGCCCCAAATAAAATATTAAAATAACTTAGGCACCAAAATTCAAATTTAAAATGTTTTTAACCTCCTTCCCTAGGGTGCCAAAAATCAAAATTATAAAATATTATTTTTCCCTCTCATTTTCTCTTGCTCATCCAAGAGGGACATTGTAGAAACCATTCCAAAAAGAGTTAGCAGTCAAAGAATCCACAACAAAATATGCTTGAAAAAATCAATCTTGACCATTTTTCCTATGAGAATGGAGAACCATATGGCCTAAAGACTCTCTTAGTTACAACTTTTCTATTGTTAACTAGAGTCCAACCTATTGTATCAGTTTCATTCTCAATTATCCAATGGAATAGGTGATGCATTCAAAGATTGGATGATTGTGTTTAGTAGGTTATCCAAAATACTAGCAACACAAGTCAACCTAGAATTATAGTGAAGGTAGGGTAGCTGCACCCAAACATGCTTGACAACAAAATATTTTGTTAGTGCGTTAAATCTGGGAAGCCATGGTTTAACTAGAAATACATCTTTTCCCTAGAACTAGGGGCCTTTTCCAAGATTAGAGCACAATATTCATACAACATAGGGCAGTAAAGTCATGAAAATAATAATAATAACAATAACAAGATGAAATGACAATGCCCATCAAGTAGTAATCATGAAAAAGGTAACACACAAGGAGAACATAAGAATACCATGGACATAATACTTTAACAATAACCCTCATTAGGAGAGCACAATTATGATGATGACCTACATGAAAATGCACAAAGAAACCCCTTGATGATAGTCTAAAGGTGGTTGGAGTGATTGGAGGGTGAAATAAAAGGTGAATATCTCAATCTTGTAAAAGTGTATTCAAGGAAGGTAACTCTATAATTGTCTACATATTGTTCTATAGGTCTGTACATGAAAGAGGATTCATATCACAGTCAAATGAATAGAATCAGAGTGTTAATCAAGTGCATAATATTTATTCTACATTGTAAGTACAATCATAATAACACCTTATTATACCATATTAACTCTTGACAAGAAAGACCACAATAAGATGAATGGCAATAGAGCATTATGGAGATGGATAATAAAGTATAAGGGAATATTAGGACATGACAATTCTTGAAGATTCTACAAATGACAATGATGGAGGAGGTTTTATAAAATGACACAGGTGGCAATTACTTGTCTTGAAATATCTCCTATGCCCTCCTAGGGCATTTAACCATTTCAAACTCTCATCCACATTCCCTATAAACATGTTTGAGGTAAATTATGATAGTTGGAGGAGTAATGAGTAGCTGAGGATATCTAGGAGAACTTTGATGAGATGTATAATAGATTAAGATAATATATGGTAGTTTGAACCAGTTTGGGACATATCTAAGCATCTAGGAGTTGTTTAAGGAGATTTTGATAGATGGATAAGGTCAAAGCAATAATTATTCTTAATTCAACCACCTACAATCAATATTTCATGGACTTAAAAAAAGGATAAAGTTAGCTAGGTGCACAAGAGGTTTGACTTAGCCAATTGAAGCAAACAAATGTCATTCATTTGCAAAAAAACATGTTCCTAATGTTTAGCAAGATGTTGGACAACATAAAGGGAGGCATAGGGACATATTTTTACCAGTTTTGACTTTCTTGAATATGTATTGTAACTTTTGAAGGTTCTTTCTAAGCATGAACAATATTTTAACTCAAAGAAACTCAATTATTAAGATTGTATAGTAGTTTGTAATCTCCTTGAAAATTTCACAATAGGTTTAGCTCCCCCATGTGCCTAGATCCAATTGTGCTCTTAAGTTACCCGTTTTATGGTTATCTTTGGAAAACCATAATTAAATTAGGAATATTATTTAATAGTTATTTAATGACACAAGAAGCCCCAAAATAGGTTTGGACTAGGGTGCTAGCGCCCTTGTCTAGCCTATTTTGGTCCAATCAAAAATATGTTACTATCATCATTTTAACATTTAAAAATTCAATTTCGTTTTTGAACTTTTGCTAATTAATTTTACAGGAAATAAAGAAATGCATATAAATACAAGCCCTTTTCACCATTTGAAATCCTAACAATTTTAGAATTATAATTGAGCATCTTATGAGCAATCAAGGAAAATTCAAGGGCATAATCAACAACATTATTACAACACATTCATCAATCAAGATCATTCTTGCAACATATTAGGAAGAAACAAGAAGGCAATTATGAAACAATTATGATGCAATTATTGTGAAAGATGTATGAAGTTATTCTCTACAACAATCTATCATGTTTTGGACTAACCTCTTGCAGGTCTATCAAGCAATCCAAGAATCCATGAATCAAATTTTGTGGAAACTTGTGGTGTGTACATCTCTTTGACAAGGATTTCATACCAAAGTAATATTATCCATTTATCATTTTGATTTTCAGTCAATTATTGTTATTTGGCCCCTACCCGACCTAGGGCATGCCCTCTTGATCATCATAATTTGTTGTATTTGGAGTTGGAAACACCAAAATGGGGTTTGAATTAGGCAATCCCCTATACAACACAATCTTTCCTCCTCTTTTCAAGTGTACATGTCAGATCTGAAGGTTTTGTCAGCAAATACTCACAGGAAACACAGTGCAAAGTATAACACAACATTTGTAAAATTGATGATTATAAAAGTCAACTTCTTTGGTCTAGGACACCCATACCCCTATCCCTAGAATTCAAGCCCAACTTTCAGTCATAGGTTCCTCTCTGCCACCATTTTTAGATATGGTTTTGTTTTGTTAGTTTCTATTTTTGTTAGTGTGATAAATTATATTTTCAGATCTAAGGTATACATCAAATAGTCTTGTTAAAACACAATTTTTTTCATCTCTGTAACTCAAGAGAATATAAACCCTAAGAGATTGGCTCTCCCTTGTGGTAACAATCTAATCATAAAACCCTAGTTGGTTCAAAGCGAAAAGAAGTTAATCCTAGTTGGATCTAGTATCACTTTTTCTACTCTATAAAACAATTATTTTTCCTTCTCTAATCTATATTTTTTGTGCAAACATGAATTATTGATATTTTTTAATGATTATATGCAAATCCTCAATGCATGTATCATTTCCTTCAGCACCTTAATGTAAAGATATACATACTTTATGCAAGTTATAAGTTATGTCACTGGTTTGAACAACTTCTAGTTATGAAAGAACCTAAATTTTTCCTTTTAGGATTGAGAGAACTTTAACTTTCCTACAAAAAACTAATGTATAAGCATGTTAAAACCCAAGTTGTGCATGAAACAACTTGTTCATTTGAAAAAAATGTCTTAAGTAACTGTGAACCCCAATCCTAGACCTGCACAAACATAGCAAACACACACAATGTTAGATCCATATGCAATTTAGAACTAATATTCCCCATGGAATTCATTCACAATGTACAAAATAGGAAAGAAATGAAGAACAAAACAAGAAGAGCTATTAAATCCTATTAAAAGCATGTAAATCCTCAATCCCATGGGGGAATTGGTGCCATTTTGATGTCATGTTGAAAGTAATTAGGAGATTTATTAAATCAAAAGAAATGATTTATTGAGAAAGTGGCAAAATCTAGAGGATTTAGAGGATTAAGATTAATTTAATCAAGATTTGATTAAATTGAAAGGAGATTAGTTGATGTGGCAATTTGATTTATATTTTTGGATTCATTTAAATCAAAGTTGACAGGAATATGATTTTAGACTTAATTAAATAAAGATTTTGATTTATTTAATTAAAGAGGGATGATGTTAGATTAAATTAAATAAAGATTGATTTAATTTAATATAACGACTTTAGAAATTTAATTAAATAAAATGGATTATTTAATTAAATAGAGACTAGAGGGTTAATTAAATAACATTGATTTATTCAATTAACAGGAAATGATGACTTAATTAGATAAAGTTGATTTACTTAATTAAGGAATGAAACATGACAAATTTAATCAAATAAGGATTATTCGATTAAACGACTAGCAAAGACGATGATTCAGGACAAAGCGGTGTTAGTAATCAAGATCAAGTGTGTCGGTACATTTTCCGTTTCTACAGTAACATTATAGGTTCTCAAAATAGTTTTGTGCATCACCCTATTAGCATTTAAATTCTATTTCACGTCACTTTCTATCTCTTTTCTCAACAAGCAATAGTAGCAAAAGTTAAATTAGGTGAAGTACCATGGAACCAACCCTTTCGAGAGGTTGACCTCTAACTATCAAAGCCCAAACTTTGAGAGGTCTTCCCATCTTTCACTACATAGCTGAGTCAAGTAGTTGGAAAGGGTGCAAATCCATGTGATAAAAAGATAACAATCAAGATGTGACACCTATCAAAATAAATAAAATTATGTGTACATATTGCTGAAATAAAGGAAATCTAAGAAATGGATGTATTATCATGAAGAGAAAGAAAACAACCAAAAATTTAAGGGTGAACTTTTTATAATCTTTCAAGAGGATAAAAATTTCTTTGTGCCTTTTGCAAAAAGTGGGATGATCACCAAACAAATGAATTCCCTTCACTATTGTTATGACTAATAGATGAAGAGGAACATGAGCTATGCTGTAATCATAGATGTGGAAATAATACATCTTTCAATAAAGAAATGAAGAGCTAAAGGAGTATAATAAGGAGATTTCAATAGGAAGGAGTATGTATACTTCCAACCAACATGGAGATACTAATGCAACATCGACACAATTTAAAATATGATACCTCAAATCATAGATGAAATGCTTCTACTAGATATAGACATTATTATAATGATAAAAAAAGCTACTTTAGTAGATTTTAAGAAGGATAAAATTGAGATAGAGGTTGAGGTTAGAGGAGAAGAGTGGAAATCACATTTTATAAATGTAGTGAGATAGGGAACTATGTAAATGAGTGTATGTAAGAGAGAAAGAAGGTTTGTGGATTATGTAAAGAGTCTACCCATATTACTTTAGTTTTCCAAGGGTAACACAATATTACAATAATGGTTACCTAGCTTCTACTAAGAGTGAATAATTATCTAGACCAAATACATCAAGAGGAGCCAAAGTAATTATATGAATACTTAAAGAAAACCCCTTAAATTCTTGAGTATGCTAGAAAGTAGACAGAGAAAATGATCACAAAGGAGAATTTTTATTGATAGAAGAGGAGAAATAAAATAATGATTACTTTGAACATAAAGAGATTTTATGAAGAAAATCCATAGAAAAATATAAAAAATAAAAATAAGGTAGTTCTAGCAATAAGGGGCAGAACACATATTAAAAAAGATAAAGTAGTTGTAGATGATTAAGAAGAATATATAAAAGATTTTCCTAAAAAAAAGCAATGATCTTGTGGTAAAAAAGGCTACAAAGAATACTAGAGAAAAAAATAAAAAGAACACTATCACAAGGCATATTTATGTAAAATTTAAGCATTGATATTAAAAGAATTGGATAGTTATTAGATGAAGAGAACATCCTAAAAGAATGAAACAATTCACCAAATATTGGAACAAGTGCAAAGAAGTTGATACAACAAAAAAAGTCAAAGGAGAAGCTATAAACTATATAAAATGGCACAAACACTTTTTTTGATAGAACTAAGAATTCATGATAGATGGATGAGGATGGTATTGGTATATTTGGGCACCAAGTTAAGTACCACACCCAAAAAAATTTGGGATCTTTGGAAATAAAATTATGTTGCAAGGTGTGTGCCCTTAGTCTCCTTGTGTTGTGCAACACAACACTCAAGTTCATGAGATGGATTAACTACCTCCCATGGATTCATTAACTCTGGCGGTTGTATTGAGCATTAATAGGTTGATCTTTTGGTGCAACGAAAACTGGTTGTGCAACAATTGGTATTAGAGCTTGGGTCACAGGTTCAAACCCCTAGCTTGCACTAGGGGGATTGTTGCAAGGTATTCGCCCTTGGTCTCCTTGTGTTGTGCAATGCAACACTTGGGTTCATGATATGCTTAACCACCTCTGTAGATTCATTAAATTTGCTGGTTGTATCGAGCATTAATAGGTCGATCTTTTAGTATAACGACAACCACCTATGCAACAAAGTATTTCATAAGACACCCTAAAAGATCACATTTTCTAATGGTACATCTATGAATTTCATAGTAACTTGTAGGAATCTAGAGATGAATTAGTTAGGGATAAAGAAAATGGTAGACTTTGAAGTTATTGAAATGAAGGATCCTTTTGATTTGTTTAGTGTCTTGATAAACCTAGAATATTTTTTTAATTGTGATAAAGTATTTGAATCCTAGAAGGATGAATTTATATTTCATGAGGATAGAGTAGTAAAAATTACATTATGCATAGTTATGATGGGCACATATATGGAGAGAGTGCAAGAAGAGTATATCAATGAGGAAGATGACTATAAGGGCTTATAATCCTTGGGAAGGATCCATAAGAGAGAAAAAGATGATAATTCTCATTCAAAAGGGGAAATTAAAATAGATAATAGCAAGTATAATACAAAAATTAAGGATACAATGGAAGCATGAATTCTAAATGAACTAGAGGTAAGATCTATAACAGTTTAAGGAGCTAGGAAGGCATATATTCTTAGGAGATTCAACAAAATAGATTAGTCTAGCACCAAACAAGAGAACATTACATTGCAACACCAAGGGGTAGAAAATACTAATAGAAAGGAAGCAACTACATATTACACTCATAGGGTACAATACATCACTATGTGAATTTCCCACATTAAACTACCTCATTACTCAAGAGTATGTGTCCTTTTAAGCTATTTAGAAAAGATGGAATATATATTTAGAAGATAAGTACTAAGAAGGGAAGCCTTCAATGACACCTTGGTATGTACTACAACACATTGTCGGTACACTCATAAATCCAACATCCCAAATTGGAAGGTATTAATCATACTTATCAAATCAAAATACTTACCTAACAAAGGAGACCAATAACTCACACCTACATAATATAGATATTTTGACTCCATAAACCATTTGATAAAGTTTATAAGAGATTGGGACAACATAAAATAATATGATAAAAGTTTAAGAGTACAATTTCTCTATTGGATCTTAATAACCATAATAAAAATATAGTATATCAATCAATAAAAGAGGATAGAGCTAAGAAATTGGAGTATGGTAGATGATGAATTTTGCAAGGCCTCCTCATTCTATGACCCAAATAAAAAAGGGAATACTATATTATAAAAGATGAAGTGATAATATCTCTACTAAAATAATTAAGAGAGAAATTTAGAGAAGGAAAGAAAACCTCGACCCCATAAAGGGAACAAATAATTTAAAAGTAAAGAACACTCCATCACACTCATTCGTAAAAGACTAATAGAAGATGAAATAAATCACATTAAAATATATAAAAAACATATTAGTTATACAAGGATAATATGTCAATAGATATTACTATTCCAAGAATTTTAGTTCAAAATCATGATATTTCCAGATAAATCCAATCAGGGTCTTGATTACTTGTTTAGGATTGATAATGGTGAATTTTAAGGATTGATTCAAGATGAATTAACTCGCACAAACCTATATGGGGTTAATGTGATACCACAAGATTTGAGTGACATAACATAATTATTGTCAACTGGGGAATTCCTTGAGGAAAGTTCAAAAGAAGAAAGGAATAGATTGATGTAGAAGTGACTACCCTACATATTAATTGAGGGATAATTATATATTATTGGGAGAGATGAAGTTACATGAAAGAACATATATTTTGAGAGAGGCTCATGAAGAAATGTTAGGCCACAACTCCAAAGCTGAGACAACAAGTGTGATGTTGTCATGGTTATATTGGCATGCTTTGTTTAAGGATGTAAAAATGTATGGGAGATCATGTGATTTTTGTTAGAGGGTAGGAATATCTGCCACAAGAGATGGGATAAATTTGCATCAGATTATTTTGTTGATCACTACAATCTAGAAGAAAAAATTGTGGACCCTCTTGTGAGTCACACAAATGAAAATCCTCCCAAATTACTAAAGGAGTATTTTTTATGGGAATTATTCTAAGAAGTTTATGGGGCTAGTTTTATTTTCATATCATTAAATGAAAATATGTTTAAATTCTAAGATTCCAATTTACTAACAATGTGAGAGAGTATGAAGTTTTATTGGTGGGAAAAACATAGCTCTAAGACATGACATTCAATTCCTAATATTTTAAGGGATTTATATCTTATAATTTATTAGGTTAGAGGTATGCATGTAGCTAAAAACAAGAGGCTACAACAATAAAAATATTGTGCATGATAAAAATTAAACTATTTGAATCCTTTGGGATAAAATGGATAGAATGAGAAAATGCTAGATTAGTCGATGCATTGCTAGTTTTAGGCTACCAGATTTGATGAGAATTAGGTCTCACCCATGTGTATTATAGAAGTATAATTATTGAGAAGAGTCACCATTCTTGATAATGTGTATAATTGTCAGTTTTCAAAAACAACAACAAAATTTATGACTTCTTGAATTGTGTGGGTGACTTTCATGAGAAGTCTATTAATTGGAAGTTCATAATCTAGATGCCCATTGGTTTTCTTATCTAATGTTTTACACCTATCCCCTTTTCACCACATTAATCTAAATGTATAATTAATTTCCTCTTTGATTCTTACTCCCTTTTCAAACAATAATAAAATAATCATAAGATTTATTTATTTGTTGGGTTCTCTTCATTCCAATTGATGGTAGTCTACAAATCTCCAAAAATGATCTTTTTTCACCTATTTTGATATTTGAGATATCTTCTAGGCTAGGGAAGTTGATTTCTTTAATTCCTCCATCAATGTATTTGTTTAAAGAGATTACCTTACATTTAATTTGATAGGCCCTCCTCGGTATATTAATGTTTTTACTTCAACTAGTTGGTATAACATCACATAGCACTGATCATGTTGATGTAAGTAGTGGCGGGAGATCTCTTTCTCCCTTATATAAAATTCAAAATAATTAAATAAACAATTGATGAGGCCGACTAATGAGATGTGATGTATCATTTCACAAATAATAATTCATATTATTTATTTTATTAAAAGCCAACTTGATTAAAAGGTCACCACCTCTTGTAAAGTCATCTCTCTATGTAAGTGGCCGACCCTTCATGAAGAGTCACTTCTTTATGTATATAATCAAGGCGTCTTCCTCTCCATTTGGCATTTAATTCAATTCCAAAACAAGTTCGCATACTTTCAACAGGAGTTCATCTTCATACAACAAATCAACACTTGCTTCAAGGAGATCGATTATAATTCTCAAGACATTCACATGACATCAGGAGTTCGTACTTCTACATCAGAGTATAATATTGCTTAGTGCAGATCAATATCAAGGAGAGATTATTATCATTGTGTAATTTGCATCTAAGAAGAGGTGCTATAATCATTGCATCTATTTGGCCTAGTGTGTGGCCTAATTGTAAAACAAATTTTTGCTCTTTCATTAAATATATAAGTGATATATTTGTGGCTAGGTTTTTCTCCCTCGAGGAGGGTTTTCCTAGGGTAAAAGTGTTGTGTTTATTGTTCATGTGTTTTTGTATTTCTGCTTATTGCAAATCTAATCCTAAAACTAACATGGTATTAGAGCAGGTCTAGGAAAAGATCCGATTAGATTTGGTTAAACAAAAACTCAGTCGGGAAGTAATGATTGAAGCCACAGTCCTATTCGATGCAAAAATAAATGTTCAATGTGGTTGTAGTGGTGATGTATGGAGCGAAGACTCCTATGGTATTCACTAATTCATTGATTAAGGGTGGCTTAACACTCTGTGGCATTTCTCCTATGTTGTATTCTCTTTGGTCATGTGGAAGGAAGTCGTGATGATTTATTTTCACTCTTTTTTATTACTTTAACTCTTTCATCACATGAGTGTGGGTGCGTTGATTCATAATGTGATCTCAAGATTTAAATGGAGTCTTCAATATTTGATAAACAGTCGATTCATTTTCCCACTTTCCTTGAGGCTGAGATCAAGTGAAGGTGGCGAAGATGAGACACAACTACAGGTCTAGCTCTTTGGTGTACCAATATAAAGAGATAAGTATTTTATGCTTGTACCTTGAATGAATTTTATGTAGTTATTAATTCATGCAATAACATTGGAATAGTGAATCATGTATGATTCTAGCATTGGTATTTCTCTATAGGATAGTTTAGTTCTATGAATTATTATTAAACTCTCTAAAATGCTACAGGACAAACCGAGGAGCATAAGGATGATGAGAGATTGCATTCAAGGGAGGAAGAGCTTGATGCATCCTATGAGGAAGTCATGCAGGGTGAAGAATGGAGACACAACTTGCTGCTATGGGACTGAGTTGGTGGCACATAATTGGAGACATATTTCAAAGAGGAAGAACCTATTCAGATTGTCATTGCGACTAGTTTCTTTGAAGAGGAGAAATTAACATTCAGAGGGAGTCTGACAAACCAATAGAGGCAACCTTGGACAAGGAGGTTAGGAGGTTGATGCAAGTACTTGGAGCTTCAGAGGGAGTCACATCATCATGAAGATCTGTTGTAATGTATATTTCTCTGTGACAGAGAAGTATGAGGTGAAAGCCCTTAGTGTATATTTCTCTATGATAGAGAAGTATGAGGTGAAAGCCCTTGTTAGTGTATATTTCTCTATGACTAAGAAGTATGAGGTGAAAGCCCTTGTTAGTGTATATTTCTTTGTGACAGAGAAGGATGAGGTGAAAGCCCTTGTTAGTGTATATTTCTCTGTGACATAGAAGTATGGGGTGAAAGCCCTTGTTAGTGTATATTTCTCTGTGACAGAGAAGTATGAGGTGAAAGCCCTTGTAGTGTAGATTTCTTTGAGACAGAGAAATATGAGGTGTGAGCCCTTGTTCATCTCTGAGAATGAGATGAGATGTCATGTTGAGAGACTCCATGACGACATCACATTGAGAGACTCCATGATGAACCCTTTGTACTTGTGTTTTTCCACACATGGGAGTAGCCATGGTGGATGTCATGTTGAGAGACTCCATGACATCACGTTGAGAGACTCTATGATGGGAAATTGTACGCGTGTTTCTTTCCACACATGGGAGTAGCTATGGTGGACATCATGTTGAGAGACTCCATGATGACATCACGTTGAGAGACTCTGTGATGAACCTTTGAGCTTTCCACAAATGGGTGTAGCCATTGTGGGCGTCATGTTGAGAGACCCCATGACGTGAATATCTGGAAAGATATCTCCCTAGCTAAGAGGGAGTGTTGATGTAAGTAGCAGCGGGAGATATCTTTCTCCCTTATATACAATTCAAAATAATTAAATAAACAATTGATGAGGCTGACTAATGAGATGTGATGTCTCATTTCACAAATAATAATTCATATTATTTATTTTATTAAAAGTCGACTTAATTAAAAGGTTGCCACCTCTTGTAAAGTCATCTCTCTATGTAAGTGGCCGACCCTTCATGAAGAGTCACATCTTTGTGTATATAATCAAGGCGTCTTCCTCTCCATTTGGCATTCAATTCAATTCCAAAACAAGTTCACATACTTTCAGTTGGAGTTCATCTTCATACAACAGATCAACACTTGCTTCAAGGAGATCGACTATAATTCTCAAGAAATTCACATGACATCAGGAGTTCGTACTTCTATAGCAGAGTATAATATTTCTTAGTGCAGATTGATATCAAGGAGAGATTATTATCATTGTTTATTTTTCATCTAAGAAGAGGTGCTATAATCATTGCATTTGTTTGGCCTAGTGTGTGGCCTAATTGTAAAACAAATTTCTGCTGTTTCATTAAATATATAAGTGATATATTTGTGGCTGGGTTTTTCTCCCTCGAGGAGGGTTTTCCCAGGGTAAAAGTGTTGTGTTTATTGTTCGTGTGTTGTATTTCTGCTTATTGCAAATCTGATCCTAAAACTAATAGATCAAAGCTTCTCGCATCTACTTGCCTCCTTTACTCCATTGGTTTTGAACTTTCATTTATTCTCATTGGGATTATTAGAGGAGACACATAAATATTTTCGATGTTATCACATAATATTGGACCTAAGGAAGTATACTATTGATGCAAGAGCATAAGGGGTGAAGTGCAATCCTGCACAACCAAATTTTTATTTTATTTTATTTTTCCTTTAATTTTTGGTGTGATGTGGTCTTGCATGAATGAAGTATTTCTTGATTTTTATTCCTTAAGCAACCTTGAAAGTGACCCTTTCCATACACTTGTGTTCGGCATAAAATTCAAATTCAAAGTCATTTCGTTTGGTTTAAAAATCAAATTATACATGGGAAAAAAAGTCCCACACTCAAGTTGGGAGATATTATATTTTATTATTTTGTAATTCCTATGAATTGAAAAATATTGGGAGTGAATGTTTGCCAGTAGTGTTGGGGCGCCTAGGAGTGGAGGTGTTGGAATAAGATAGTGGAGGTCATTTTGGGATATTTTTTGAAATTTTCCAGGAGAACATTGAAGGGGAGCCAATTGCATGAATTTCATGCCCAGAAGAGAGGGAAAATAATGTTGAATGGAAAATTTTGAGTAGGAAAAATCCAACGCCTAGTTTGGGAGAGATTTGGTAATGAAGAAAATAGAAGGAAAACAGGGGAAGATAAGAAAAGAGAGGAAGAACATGACTTGGGAGCCCAAATCACCATGTCCAGGAATTTGAGAAAAAATTGTTGCTTCATATAGATTACATTTTTAATATGTTGAAGCTGATTTTTGGTGTTTTCCAAAATCTTGCTTGTAGGAGTTTGCACATTGGCTTGGAGTTTTGGTAGTAGATTTTTGTTGTTGTTTTTGAAGCTTGCAAAATGAGAACGGATGCTTGATTTTTCTAATTTGTATTGCTCCCATATTTATTTAAGTGCAAGTGAAAATCCTTATGTTGGTGTTTTAAATTCATATTGCATATTTGTGTTGACTTTGTGAAGCCATGGCTGCAACAATTGACAAACCCATGCAAGTTTCTCAATTGTTGACCTACATGAATTGGTATCAGAGCAGGATTGTGGGAGTTTGGAGAGGAAGTGACACATAGGGGATGGGATAGAGGAAGATCTCCATGAGGAGAAGAAAATATATCACTTATAGATATGCTAAGGGGAATCATAGCAAGAAGTTGCACATGAAGAGAGATTCTTACAAGTGTTGGATAAGCTTGGGAGTAAACCAAGGATGGACCCATCGAGCTATAGAGGGAGTATGAATCCAAAAGAGCTTATTGACTAAATTGCAGAAATAGATAAGTATTTTGATTTGGAAGTCATTGAAGAAAAGAAGAGGGTGAAATATTCTAGCACGAGGTTGAAAGGACATGCATTCCTATGGTGGGATCAAGTGCAGATTGAAAGAAAAAGGAAAGGTAAGGAGATGATAAAATCATGGGAAAAGATGGTTGCAAAACTGAAAACAAAATTCTTACTTGTGGATTATCACATCAGCTTAATTAAAAGTTGCAAAACCTTAAATAGAAGGATTTGAGTGTCATAGAATACACATAGGAATTCTACAGATTATGCATACGTTTTTGACATGCTAAGGATGATGAGGAGATAGTAGCGAGGTATATAAATGGTTTGAGGATCAACATTCAGGATAAAATTAGCACTGTCTTGATAAGGACAGTGGGAGAAGCCTATCAATATGCACTAAAAGCAAAGGAGAAGTTAACAAGAAGACAACAAGGAAGCTTTAGGGGAAGAGGAAATCCTCCACGGGGTAGAGGACAAGCAAATAATGGAAGAGGGTATCCAATAAAGGAAGAGGAATCAAGCTGGTCACAAACAAGTCATGGAACAAATACAAGAGGAAGAGGAGAAACTTTGAAAAGAGAGGAGAATATGGAAAAGGAAGGTAATTTTTAGGAGTATGCTTCAATTATGGAGAAATGGGTCACCAGGCCTTTGAGTGCCCTCAAATACAAGAGGTGGGAAAGAAAAAAATTGGAAGTGCATACATTGCTAAAGCTAAAAATGAAACAAAACCAGTAGACCTAGAAGATGGAGAAGTAATCATGCTAAAAAGAGTGCTTTTAAAACCATAGAAGAAGCCTCAAGAACCAACACAAAGGAGGAGCTTGTTTAAAATGGTTTGTAAATCTCAAGATAAATGTTGCACCATAATAGTGGACAACAAGAGCACAGATAATTTGGTGTCCCAAGAAATGGCGGATAAGCTGAAGTTAGAAAGGATGAAGCACCCAAATCTATATCGAGTCACCATACTGGGTCACTTGGTTACAAAAATGACAATAACTTCTAGTGAGTGAGCAATGTAGGATAAATTTTCAAATTAGTAACTATAAGGATGTGATTCCAATGGATGCTTGCCACATCCTATTGGGAAGGCCATGGCAATATGATTGTAAGGAAAAAATGATGGTGAAGCAAACACTTATACAATCACAAAGGATAAGAAAAATTATGTGAACTCACTGAAGGAGAAACAAAATGAAGTGGACAATGATACCAAGGTATGCATAAAAATTGATAAAAAAATATTTAAGGAGTTAAAGGAAGAAGAACTATGTTATTCTTTGGTTTCCTGATCATAAGAAGTTGGGACAACATGCTAAGAACATGAAATACCCGAGGAAATCAAGAAAACATTGCAAGAATATGATGATATTTTGATGAATGATCTTCCTGATGGACTCCCACCAATTAGAAGTGTAAGCCATTACATGGATTTGATATCGAGAGAAAGCTTACCAAACAAGGAATCATACAAAATGAGCCCCATAGAGAATGAAGAGATAAATAAACAAATGCAAGGGTTGTTGGATAAAGGTTTGATAAGAGCCAGCTTGAGCCCATGTGCAGTATCGATAGTTTTGACACCCAAAAAGGATGGAGAATGGCGTATGTGCATGGATTCCAAATCCATCAACAAGATTACAATCAAGTACATATTCCCATTACCTCGTATGGATGATTTGATGGATTGCTTGAGTGGAGCAAAATACTTCACCAAAATTGACTTGAAGAGTGGATACCATCAAATAAGAATTAGAGAAGGGGATGAGTAGAAGACCACATTCAAGACAAAGGAGGGGTTATATGAGTGTTGGTTATGCCATTTGGACTCACAAATTCCCCAAGCACATTCATGAGGTTGATGAATGATGCGTTCAAACCATTTCTTGGTAAGTTTGTAATAGTCTATTTAGATGACACCTTGGTTTTTAGCAAAGAAAATGATGGACATTTAGAATATGTGAGGGCTATTTTGCAAAGTTTAAGAGAGGAAAATTTGTTGGTCAATCTTAAGAAGTGTGTCTTTATGAAGTAGAAGCTGGTATATTTTGGGTTTGTAATCTCAAAAGAAGGCTTAAGGATGGATCTGGAAAAGGTTAAAGAAATCCTAGAATGACCATCACCAAGAAGCATGTTTGAGGCAAGGAGTTTCCATGGTTTGGAAAGTTTTTACAAGAATTTTATCAGAAATTTCAGTAGTACTTGTGCACCAATCATTGACACAATGAAGGGAGAGAAAAGGGACTTCAAATGGACAACTTCAGTAGAGTGAAGTTTTAACATATTGAAGGCAAAGGTAACTGAAAATCCCATATTAGCATTGCCAAATTTTATTAAAGTGTTTCAAGTTGATTATGGTGCAAGTGGGACAATGATAGGAGGAGTTCTCAGTCAAGAAGGAAGGCCCATAGCTTACTTCAATGAGAAGCTAAATGAATCCAATAGAAAATATTTAGTGTATGATCAAGAGTTTTACTCTATTGTGCATGCCCTCAAGATGTGGAGACACTGCTTGTTACCAAAGGATTTTGTCCTCTACATGAATCATCATGACTTGCAATTCATTAACAACCAAGGTAAGCTAAATCAAAAGCATATGAAGTGGGTGGAATTCTTGCAAAGTTATTATTTTGTTCTCAAACATTGAAGTGGTAAGTCAAATTGGGTAACAAAAGCTTTGAGTAGGAGGTGTTTGTTGTTGAATAAAATGCAAGTAAATGTCACGGGTTTTGATTTGATGAAAGAGTTGTATGAAAATGATCTTGATTTTAGTGAAGCAAGGGAATCTTGTAAGTCTCCAATAGAGAATAACAGAACCAAGTGGCTAGATTATTTCATTCAAGAGGGGTTGTTGTTCAAAGAGCAATGATTGTGCATACTAAGGGGATCAACAAGAGAAATTGATTAAAAAAAAATGTTAGAATTGTGAAAAACACAAGCCACAAGATAAAAAAATGAACAAAGACACCTTCCATGCAAGAGATATGCAAACTATATATTCAATATTCCTCAAACAAGAAAAAGCTATAAAAGCAAGAGACTATCAAAAGATATAAAAGATCAAGAGATAATTACAATGAGGGTTGAGTGATATATAGGAGCAAAACCTTGATAATTGCTCACTCTAGTTAACATAGGAAAACACTTAGTTAACTTAATAATGAACTCCTAAGTTTAGCTTAAGTGCATGAGAATAAATTAGACTAATAATCAATTAAAGAGAAATTAATTATTAGCTAATGCATGATTACTCTAACACCCCCCTTAAGATGAACTTAGTGAGTAGCTAAAAACCCTAAAAAGAGAATGCATGATGGGTCGCGACAAATAAGACCTGGTGAGGTACCCATGTACAAACAAAAGATATCTTAAAACTGGAGAAAAGGAGAAAACCACAGTGGGAGAAAACTCCTCTCCAAAAGAGAAAAGGGGAATGAAGGATTGTAAAAGCCTTCAAACCAAGGTGTGAAGGACTAAGAAGCCTTCAACCAAACAATGTCCCAAAAAGAGGAACATGTAGAACATCACAAAAGCATGAAGAAGCTGTAGGTTGTTGTTGAATGATGACTGATATAGTGCTAAATGAAGAGCCTCTAGAAATAGAAATGCAAGAGTTTCCATATGGTAAATGATCCATCTCATTGAAATGCATGTAACTAGCTGTTGATATAGGCTTCATCTGAAATTACATAGAAACAAGAACTAGATACATAGATCACTCCAACACGAAACCAAAGAAGCATTAGTACCAACATTAGAACTCCTCCCCATAATGCTGAAAAAGGGAGAGCCAAGATAGGTACACTCAAACTATGTGAAACCAAGAAATGCATGTAGGAGAAACAACCTACAAATAAATGGGTGTGCAAACTAAGGCACACGCATGAGGCAAGAATCACTAGGATTCGTTGTTGTCGTGGAAAGGACACTCACTTGACAAAGGTGTGATGGAAAACCAAAGGAAAACATCAATCCCCTCATGGAACTTTATATCATAGTGTGAATACAAAAGGAACAACAAGATGTGCAAAATCCCCAAAAAGTATACACCAGAATGACACTTTATCACAGTGCATCTATAAAAGAGAATGTGCATGAAAAAGATGTCTATAATGTTCAAATAGGATAGAATACTAGAAATACGTATAAAATAGCCAAAAACGAGTCATATCCATAAATGAAAAGGTTCCAAGAGCTTAGATGTCCTAGTAATTTACTAGAGTATGAAAAACACAAAAAAATGAATGAAATGTACCCGACGAGAAATCTAGAAAAAGTGCATGCATGGATGTGAAGAGCTCTAAAAGACAGTTCCAAAATCGATGGAATCGCATAAAACAGAGAAAGTGGTCAAAATTTGAGCTCGGGATTGAAAACAACACCTCTCACTTCAACAGGCTGTAAAATGCACCAACAACAAAACCAAGTAATGAGACCCACACCACTAGAAATTTGGCAGAACTAGCTTTCCGATGATATCTCGTTTACTAAAAAATCATATCTTATGCCTAAGTTATACCCAGAAGAGAAAAACCCCTCCTTTAGGGCATAAAGGGGGTCTTGGGGGCCAAGGTACCATTGTGCCCCTGACGCAACAAAATATTAAAAATATAGTCCTCAAGAATAAAATTCATTGACAAAATATTCCTATGATTCCCCTGTCGAATTTTTTTTTGCCGCTGTCAAAAAATTTGTGGAGTTGTTGGAAAAAATGTGTAGCGCTGATTGGGAAAAGTTGTAGTCATTAGGAAAAATTAGAGCACTGCCCAGAAAATTTGAAAGCACACCGACAATTAAAAGGAAGGTCATTGGTCGTGGTAAGTTGCCACCAGATGATAGGAACTTGCCACTGGCTGGCTGACAAAAGCCCGATGTGGTAGGGCTAGTGCAAGTACCCTACTTGTGTAGGTATACAACCTGCAAAAAAAACCGTGCCTGCTAAACAATTAATACACCCTCTAATAAAAATATCTACACTTTTTATTTTGATTTTATTTTTTTTGAATTTTTTTAAAAGCCCCAAAAAATAAATAAAATAAAAAATGCTTGACCTATTTTTTTTGATTTGCGTGTAGGGGCCGTACAAGAGCTATACGACCCCTAAGACAATTTTTTTTGCCTCAAAAGTTTTCAATGATCAAATTGGATAAATTTGTAGTCAAAATTCATTGAATTGACCTCCTGAATCCAACAAGGTCCTTTTCACACCAAAATGCACTGAAAACACAACTACCCTTCGGATCTGGAAAAAAATGCCTCAAACCTTCGCAGATCTGGCCTCAGGAGTCCAAATCAGGAAAAAAAAAAGGTTGAAGTTGACTTTCTCAATAGCTCTAAATCCAACGGCGAGGTCCCTTTGTGCCAAAATACACCTAAAAATTGCCTACTTCCAAAATTTACAAAAAAAATGGGGATTTTAGATCTGATGCCTATAACCCTTGTTGAAGAAATAAACCTCATAAATCGAGAAGGGGTTTGCTGAATCTATGCTCTGATACCATATTAGAATTGTGAAAAACACAAGCCACATGATCAAACAATGAACAAAGACACCTTCCACGTAAGATATCTGCAAACAATATATGCAATATTCCTCAAACAAGAAAAAGCTATAGAAGTAAGAGACTATCAAAAGATATGAAAGCTCAAGAGATAATTAAAATGAGGGTTGAGTGCTATCTATGAGAAAAACCCTAATAATTGCTCACTTTAGTTAACATAGAAAAGCCCTTAGTTAACTTAATAAAGAACTCCTAAGTTTAGATTAAGTGCATGAGAATCAATTAGACTAATAATCAATTAAAGAGTAATTAATTATTAGCTAATGCATGATTACTCTAACAAAATACATGGTGGACTTGGTGGGTATTTTGGAGTGGATAAAACTTTGGGGGAGTTGAGTGAAACTTAATATTGGCCAAGCATGGGTAAGGATGTGAAAAATATGGTTGAAAGGTGCTCAATATGTCAACATGCCAAAGGAACTAGCCAAAACACAAGATTATACTAGCCTTTACCAATTCCAGATAAGCCATGCGAAGAAGTGAGTATGGATTTTGTTCTTGGGCTACCAAGAACCCAAAAGGGTAATGATTTGATTTTTATTGTGGTTGATAGATTTTCAAAGATGACTCATTTTATTCCTTGCAATAAATCAAGTGATGCATCATGTCTTGCCAATTTATTTTTCAAGGAGGTTGTAAGGTTGCATGGTTTGCCAAGAAGCATTGTTTCAGATAGAGATATTAAATTTTTTAGTCATTTTTGGAGGACATTATAGAAGAATTTGGGAACACATTTAACTTATAGCTCAGGCTATCACTCCCATACAAATGACCAAATGAAGGTGGTCAATAGAAGTCAAGAACTTTTTGAGATGCTTGATAGATGGGAGACCAAAATAGTGGGATGTGGTGCTTGCACAAGCTGAATTTTCCTACAATAATTTCATCAATAGAAGCACATGTAAGAGTCCTTTTTAGATTGTCTATGGCTATAGTCCTAAGGGTGTTCATGAGTTAAGAGATAATGCATATTTTGGAAGGACAAGTGTAGCAGTAGAGGATTATGTTGATTATTTACCTGAGTTGCATAAAGAGGTTAAGAAAAGGTTGGAGTCCAATACAAACAAGTATAAATATCATGTTGATTTGAAAAGAAGAGAACAAGAGTTTGAAGTGGGAATCTAATTTTAGCACACCTACGGAAGGAGAGATTTCCTCGAGGCACTTATAACAAGCTGAAATGTAAGAAGATTGGACCGTGCAAGGTACTCAAAAAAATTTCAGCTAATGCATATGAAATAGAATTGCCTCTAGGAGTAGATATTTCACCCATTTTCAATGTAGCCAATCTATATCATTTTTATGGTGATGAAAGACATGAAGAGAAGATTGATATTCAGATTTACAAATTTGGGAGCAACAAATTTCAACAAAGGGATGTGAAGAGGTAGATGAAGTGTTGATTCAAGAGTGGTAAGAAAAACAAGAGGCAAGAAATATAAGGAGTACTTGGTTAAATGTAGAGGAAAGAAGATGGAAGAGGCAACATGGGTGGCTGATCCCCAAACTTCTCAAGCTTGGAATCCCGAATCCATATGATGTTTATGAGTTCACACTCATGAAACATTCTTTCTTACCCTAGGTGTTTGATGCAGGAGCATCAAGGGTGAAGTGCAATCTTGCACAACTAAAAAATATTTTATTTTATTTTTCCTTTACATTTTAGTGTGATGTGGTCTTGCAAGCATGAAGTATTTCTTGATTTTTCTTTCTTCAACAACCTTGAAAGAGACCCCTTTCCATACACTTTTTTTTGGCATAAAATTCAAATGCAAAGTCATTTCATTTGGTTTAAAATTTAGATTATTCATGGGAAACAAGGTCCCATGGCTAGGTTGAGAGATATTATATTTTATTCCCTTGTAACTCTCGTGAATTAAAAAAAGATTGGGAGTGAATGTTTGTGTAACGCCTCGCCATGTAACCCTAGAGGAAGTTGCAATTTACTACTCAAACATACTATATATATATATTTTCGTTTAAGTACAATTAACATGCAAGATCACTATCCATTGCCAACAACCTCTAAGGTTACGAGACTGAGATTACTTAAAACCCAAACAAGAAACATGGAAATTAAAAACATAACATTTAATTACGTAACAAATTAAATACTCATACATTCCATACATGAAAAATTACATCAAAGGATAAGAGATACCACATGTTCCAATCACAATTATTTACAATAAGGTTACAACCCTCATTCCCCGAATGAGGTAAATCCAATAAACAAGGTTACAAATTACATCTTCCACCTCGATACAAAGAGGGGTAATAAATTACAATAATAACTAAAAAAAGTAAAGCATGAAAGTACTAGATCCCACGAGCTCTCCAACTGGAAATATCGTCCACACGAATAAGAAGATGACCCAACGGATTAAGGTGCATGTTCCACCCAACCATGTGATACCCGAAGGCTCACCCCCCGTGCTAGGAGATAGTAACAAGGAATTCTAGACAAGACCATCCACCCCTAGACATAAGATAACTCACACTGACACAACCAAACACATGAACCATACATCCATAAGGATAACACAAGTACAACTCCAACATCACTGACATAGGTCACATTGCTTCCAGAAATAAAACATAACGAGTATGATAAGAAGACCATACACATAAAACCAAATACCAACTGCTGTCGTAGAAAGAGTGTCATCACACAACTCATCATGGGATCCCCTCTTGGAATCTTCCTAGGCTCCGGCCCCCACTATGGGTTATCCTGGTGGCCTCTACCGAATCCCGACACCCATACTCACTCATGTGGAATCAAATACCTCTCATAAGGACAAGATAGATGACCTTGCCATTCCAGGCCTTCCTGTCTCATCCCAAGTCTATACAAGCCCTTGCGTCCATGAGTGAGACTCAATTATCTTAATTAATGTGAAAAACTACCTAGCTTCTAAGTACATTGATTTAGTTATCACTTGATTAAACCACTTCTGAAGGTTTCCCAGTTTACCTCTTTGGGCTCTGGCCCCTAACAGAAGCCACTCTTCTACTTGACAACATACCAACCAAAACCAATCACCCAGGCAAACCCAAGTGCATACCAACAAGATAAAACCACTCCAACTCTGGGAGGAACACAAAATGAAAACTCACTCCAAACACTGGAGACAACAAAAGTCAAAACCCTCTCCAAACACTGGAGGCAACAAAGGTCAAAACCCTCTCTAAACATTAGAGGCAACAAAAATTAAAAACCCTCTCCAAACACTGGAGGCAACAAAAAGTCAAAACCCTCTCCAAACACTGGAGGCAACAAAAAGTCAAAACCCTCTCCAAACACTGGAGGCAACAAAAATTCAAACCCTCTCCAAACACTGGAGGCAACAAAACACATAAACCACTCTTAATTCAAAAGAGGCACAAAGCATTCCCGTTCGTGAAAACCGAGTAATACAACAGGATACAACTATACGCAATACCCAAGGAAATACAACAGTTGACTAACATAATACAACAACCCCAAAAGTTAAACCCTTTCTGGAAGACTTAACAACCCTTCAAATCATTTTTCCCAAAGCGAAAACATAAGAAGTGCACATACAAGAAGGGCAACTAAACAAGAATTTAAATCTATATTTGGATTTCCTAAATCCACTTCCTTCATTAACCCTCAATAGATTATTGCCACAATAAAAATAATTACATTATGTCTCTTTCAGACAAAGGATGAAATTTAACCAAACATTTTATTCCCTAATTGCTTTTAAATAATAACACCATAATCATAAGATTTCTCTAAGCAAGGTCGATACATAATTCAACTCTAGATGGATGACAACATTCAGGTATTAAAAGATGTCGCATAACGTGATTACATAGAGTTTATCTCTTCACTACACATAATGATTAAAATCAATTGTGTTACAGTAAAATCATTATAAAATTAATAATTGAGACAATAAGATAATCTTAAATTGATTACATTTAAATACATAATTTATAATTTCAATTTAACTTCTACTTCATTAAAATAACTCAATTATTTCCAATAAAATAAAAATAAAATCTACATGTATATATATAAAAATATATATACATGTATTTATAAATGATTATATAAAAAAACATTTAAATAACAAAATAAAATTTAAAATATATACTATACATATTATATATAATATATAATATATAAACTGCATATTATATATTATATATAATTATATATATTAAATATATTTTAAAATAAAATAAAAAAAAACACTTTAAAAAAAAGCACAGACCCCAAATTAGGGCATGTAGGTCGGCCCCCTATATGGCACACATTTGGCAAGTACCTTCGCACCCCCTGTTTGGTATGGGGGTTTGGCTTCCCGCCTCCCCATATTTTATTAATAATTTTTTTTTTTATGTTATATATTTTTCATATACAAACTTTCAAAAAGAAAATAAAACAGGGCATACCCTGTTACAGGAAAAAAAATTAAAAGCATAATATATTTATAAATATTCTTGTGTGTATATATATAAATATATATATATACAGGTATATTTATAAATATATACCAAGATTTTCATTTCCAGCCAAACTGTGCATTTGCACAACATAATTTTACAATGAAAATAAAATAAATTTGACAACACCATATCTGGTTTTAAGTTTTCAGTTTAAAAGGAAATTTTCTTTTGGTTTTCCTTCAATTTTTCATTGTGTGATTCTTGTTTTGATTTCCTTTCCCAAAATTTCAACAAAGTTTGCAAGTTTTGAAAGAAATTCACATGGGTTTTCATTGAAATTCCAAACAACATTTTAAAGATTTTCCAACAGCATAACAAAGATTTGAAACTCATTTCAAAATGAAAACAAAATCAAAGAGGGAACCTGGTTTTTTCTCCAAAGCTTGAAGAACTCAAATGGTGCTTCCAAATCTTTTTCCAGCCCAACCAAGAAATTCAACCTTCTTCTTCAAATCCAAACAAAGCCACAACAAAACTTTCTCCACCCAATTTAAAAATCCAAAATTATATGAAATTGTATTTGCTCCCATAGAGTTTTCCCCAAATTTAGTCAAACCCCTAAAATATCCCATCCACCAAATTTATTGCAATTTTGGGGATATTTCCATTTCTTTTAAAATTTAAAACAATTTTACTTTCTAATTGAAGTTTCATGCATTTCCAAAATTTCTTTTAAACAAAAGAATTCAAATTTTGCAAAGAATTTATTTTATCTATAATTTTCAAAAAAGTGAAATTTAAAACACATTTTCATTTTCATTTTAATTTAAATCTTACTATCCAATACTGCCAAAACAACTACTTTATTTAATTTATCACCATTAACCTAATTAATCAATAAACTAAATCTAATTTTATTAATCAAATCAAATTAATCAATAAAATAAATAACATTTCAACATTGCAACTAAATATATTTAATCATTATTTTAACTACACCTGCCATTTAATAACCTTTATAATATGAAATTAAATAAATAACCAAGGAGGAATGAACCATATCAAAACAACTAAATCCGACAACCTGACGACACACTATGACTAGGGTGACGACTTGGCACGAAAAACCTAGCTACTATCTCCCAATCGATTACCGTTGGCAAATGGACATGCTCAAACTTGTGAAATTAAGTGGAGTCGATGTTCTGTACCTATCAACCTGTGAACAAAGAGTATATCGAACATGCATATATATATATATATAATAAAACACACCGTGAAGAGGAAATCTTAGAATCGTAGGGCGCTCGCAAGCGAGTTATACAATCCTGTCCCCTTCACCAATACAGACTTTTTAACTGACGAGTTTAACACCAACAATATAATAAAAAATAAGCCATTTTTAATTAAATAACTGCTACGCTAATTCAAAACATGCCATAATGATAACATTAGAGTAAAATTCCATCACATCAAAATATCACATACGCATCGCTTAACAGTTGCGATCAAATAGAACCAAGTACCAAAGTCACAACATAACAGAAACACATAACAAAGAAAAACACTCCCGATCAAAAGATCCAAAATGGAGGGGTGTTACAGTTTGGCAGTAGTGTTGGGGCACCAGGGAGTGGAGGTCATTTTTTTGAAATTTTCTAGGAGAACATTGAAGTAGAGTTGATTGCATGAATTCCATGCTAAGAAGAGAGGGAAAAGAATTTTGATTGGCAAATTTTGAGCAGGAAAAATCCAATGCCTAGCTTGGGAGAGCTTTGGCAATGAAGAATAGAGAAGGAAAACAAGGGAAGATAAGCAAAGAGAGGAATAACATGACCTAGGTGCCCAAATCACCATGTCTAGGATGAGAAGAATTTGTTGTTTCCTGCATATTACATTTATAATATGTTGAAGCTGATTCTTGGTGTTTTCCAGAATCTTGCTTGTAGGAGTTTGCACATTGGCTTGGAGTTTTTCTAGTAGATGTTTGTTGTTGTTGTTGAAGCTTGCAAAATGAGAACAAATGCTTGATTTTTTTGATTTGTATTGCTCCCATATTTATTTAAATGCAAGTGAAAAGATCCTTATGCTGGTGTTTTAAATTCATATTGTATATTTGTGTTGATTTTGTGAAGCCAAGGCTATAATAATTGACAAACCCACAGGTTTCTCAATTGTTGACTTGCATTAAATATTATGCCACATTATTCTTGCTTTCATTAAATTTTATATATTGATTGATAAACCTTGGTTGGAACATTTAAGATTTGTGTCTTTTAATATGTATTAATAAATAAAATTTATTCACGAAGGTCAAGTTGTAAAGATTAAACAAGATTCATATGAGCCTCTTGTAGAATTAAGGAATTTCACTTTGGATATAATTACATTCCCACTACCAAGGAATCTCCACATGAATCTGAAAAGGATCATCATGGGGTATATTTCTGACAATTAGAAGCACACAAGGAACTAAAAGAAAAAAATATGGCTAGAGATGAAGTTAAGCATGCATCATCATTTATTCCATCAAAGAATGATAACGAACTAATTTTTGACAATTAGAAGCACACAAGGAACTAAAAAAAAATATGGCTAGAGATGAAGTTAAGCATGCATCATCATTTATTCCATCAAAAAATGATAACGAACTAATAAAATACAAAAGTAAGTGTTTTATACCAAAAAAATACTACATGAGTTCCAAAAACAAGTGTTGTGGTGCAACAGATGCCAAATATTTTTACATAGCCACTTATGAGCATAGAACAAAAAACTATCGCTAAAGAAAGAATCACTTTAATGTTTTTACAAAGAGTATAAATTCATATCAAGAAAAAATATGTGATTACAAAAGCAAGTCATGTATTTAAAGTTTAGAAGAATTGATGAGACCTTTTGGGAAGAAGATGACCTCTTAGAGGAGCATCTTACCATCTTCCATGATATATTAAGCACCCCTTGTCTATATATATGTATACATTTTTATTTTCAAACATGATCTATTATATGTTCTTACACTTTGCCCTTTTGTTTAAGCTTCGTTTCTTATATTCTTCTTATTCTCATTTCACATTCTATATTATGCTTTTTGTGCTTTCCTATTCTAATTTCAACTTTTATATTATGATTTATGCTTTGTTTCCCCAACTTGAGACATCTTCCTTATGTAGTCTTTCTATTTAGTACCTTTTCTCTAATTATTTTTCACTTTAATATTTACTTATATTCCTTTGAGAATGTTTCTATGTCTTTTCAAATACTTCGTTCTTGATTAATTGATTTCGTTCATTCACTTATTTAGTGTTTTTATGCTTATGCCACTATGCCTTATGATCTCCTTCATGATTTTTATTATGATCATACACTTGAGGCCCTTTTAATGACTTTATCTTATATATTTCTTTGATATTTAAATATGATCCTTATCTTGCATTTAGGTCCATCTTCATTGTTTCATTTATTTCTTAAATATTGGAGATAATCATCCTTACATGCACCTTCATGATCATATCCTACTTTTCTTTGATAACATGTTTATCTCTTTGCTTGAATACATTTTTTATGCATTGTAAGGAGGCAAGTTGTGTGGAAATAATTTCCTATGTCAATCTTGAAGGGAGTGATGCACACAAAACTTAAATATGAATTGATTTTATTGTAAAAAGCAAAGAAATACAACTTTAAATAGATAAAAAAATTATATCATGACACAATGAGGAAAACCTTTTTAGGAGAAAAACCACACACTCCTAAACCCTACAAAATATATTGTCAAATCTAAAGAGGATTGTAATAAACTTGTAATGCAAGTCTTTATAGGGGTATTCACCGACAATGAACTTTAAAGAATTTTGGTAGCATTCTAACAACAATTGAAACAACTTCCTTGAGTACCAATTTATAGGCCAATGAGCAAGATGAGAAACAATAAATGGTTTTTTAAAAATCATGTTATAAAATTATCTAAAAGGTGACACCCAATTTAGGTACAATTTTCAATGCCACCCATAAAGATTCCTTCCCACCTGCTAAAAATAATAAATAATTGATTCACCTATAATCTCCAATTTGACTCACTCGACATAGGCACCCATATTGGCATAATATTCCATCTCAAAATAGGCACCATATGACAAATAATAAAAATTTTCATAGCTAGTTATAATTCCAAAGCAACTTCTCCCATTTTTAGCTCTTATGTGTCATAAGATGTTGTCATAACTTGTCATAGAATCCCACAGAAGAGGGGTGCTCCAAATCTACCATATATATCCACCTTACGATGACTTACAATTCATCAATAAAATCACTGGCACTTGGCATTAGATTCCTTAAATAAAATACAACACCACATTTGAGATGGAACATAAATATTAATTAAAATATGACGTGTAATTATACTTAACCTTGAATAATAAAATAATTATATTAGGCACTTGCAAACGTTGAGAAACCTTAATTCCTTACAACATTATGCCTTGATGATACATCTTTGCATGTTATACATGCCTACTTGCTTACATTTTATTATACCTTTCTCATTGTCATGTATCACTTATCCTCTCAAATTATTTATATTATCACTAACATTTTTCATGGTTTGAGATTTTAGATAGTGACTTGTACTAGACAAAGACTCACCACCATATCCAGACAAAGCTTCATTGTATGACACACCCACATGATAAGTGAATTTATTACAATGCAAATTCTCATGGAGTCAATTACATTACATGGTTGCATCATACACATCTATATTTCATGCCACATTATGTAGAGTTTAGATCACATTTTATCTCATAGTTGCACAATACGTAAATCCATATTACATTACCACATTGTGTGGAGTATTATTATATGAATTTTTATATAGGTAATTTTTTTAATCTCTTCTATCTTATTTTCATAGACAATTATAGCGACTTGAAGTTTGTACTTCTTTTGATCATGTGGTAGAGGCTACTCACTGTATACTTTTTGTTTTGTTATTTTATAGGTTTTGATGAGGTTCATAACAAGAAGAATGCAAAAGGAGTTATCAAGTATCCTTTTTAGAGATAATATCCTTTTATCAGTGTACATGTATTTACATTTCATACTAATTGAGAATTCCCATGTACTTATAAATGCATGCTCATGTTAGATTCACACACACATCAAAGTGGAGGCAATATATAATAGTAAAATTAGCAATAACGATTTTATTTTCCATTTATTTATATGCCCACCTTGGTGGAATGTCTTAATGTAATAAGCTATTGACAAGTAACACAATCTTGTGCTTGGTTTGGCTCATGGCCTAGTCCCTATTCATCTTTATTTGCTCATATTTAGACCAATTCCCACATATTCTCCATTTATTCATCATTATTGCACCACCCTTATTCACAAATACTTGGCTTTATCATTTACCAATAGAGTCATTTCCAAGTGGTTCAAGAATTACCTAGTTTAATGACAATGCTAGAGGAGTAACCTAAATTCAAAAATTTCAAATTCAAATTCAAACTTTCTAGCCCCATTTTTACTAGCCATTATGAGCCAAATAAACACATGTTTGTGCAATATGCAACTATGATGTTGTATTTGATTAAAGACATTCAATATGCATTTACTTTCAAAATGAAGAATTAAAGCATATTTTGATTGCTAAAAGGTAGTAAAAGAATAAAATGCCCATCATCATAGCAACCATTTGCACGTTTATGTATGTTGTCTTCGATATTGCTTATCACTATTAATTCACCTTGCTAAATGGGTTAAGATGAAAGTGAAAATATTCAAGTGCACATTCTATTGGGCGATTCTTGTGCATCAATCATGTTCATCTAGCTTAAGATCAAACCCCACAAGACTTAAGAGTTGAACCTCAAATCTTTTGAGTTACAATAGATTTCAAGGTAGTTATCATGTTGATGACATTAATTTATGAACAATAGCAAATAGATTGAACATGGCATCAACACCATTTATTTATCATGTATTCTAGAGTTAAATATATGCCCGAGTTTTGATTTAATCTAAATGAATTATTGTTTAGTAATTACATTTACTTATTTAACCTAAATAATATGAATAAAATCATTTCAACATTTAAACAAATATCGCCAAGAAAATTTCATTGTCACGGACTAGAATTGTAATACTAGCAATCACACCTTAGTGTGCAATGGGTACGCCAAAGAGGTGTAGAAGGTCAATTAAGGAAAAATATGGTTTTTTTTTGTATACATTTGTGTAGTACATGAGGTCAATTAATAAATCATTTTAAAAATGATATTGTTTATATATTATTATTATTATTATATTATTATTAATTGTATTTTATAATTACATAATAATTTATATATATATTTTTATTTTATTTTATGTATTAACTATTATATTCACCACATACTCTAACATATTAACATACATATAGTTTTCTTTTTCCTAATCTATCCTCAATTAAACTATGAGATTTTTTATAAATTAATTTAATTTGATCTATGTAGAAATATATTAATTATTAATTATAATAATTTCATATATATATTTAATATTTTGTATTATAGAATATAATATATAATAATAATAGAACTTATATATACTATTATATACAACAATAAATATTATTATATTATATATAATATAATCTCTATTATATAATAAATAAGAATATAAGATATATATATAGTTTTGTTAAAGAATATAATATATAGTAATAATAAATAATATAATTATATATTTATAATTTTTTTTATTATATAAAATTTAAAATTTACATTATATATTAATTATGCTAATATATACTTAACTACGTAGGGTAAAGGATGTCATAACGTGAAAATCTAAGTGTGCTAATTATTAATATCTTGGCTGCAATTTTAATTTTAATATACTCTAAAACCCTGGCCAAAACCTTATTTTTAGGCTACAACTCGCAAAATTGGAGGAGTGAAAGGTCAATACCAACGAGGAAGAGTTTGGAGGAGAGAAACCAATAGCAGCGGGAAAGCAATTAAAAACGGCTAAAAACAGTTGAAAAATGATGAACAGCTGAGATTTGTTTAACCACCTTGCAAGGCCTCTCGGGGCTTTTTAGTCGTTCGCATTGACGACATTTTGGTGTCACCAATATAAATTCCTGAAGTTAAAATTCATGTTCAATTAGCTTTCATGATCTTAACTTCTTTCAGTTCAATTTGACGGCCATTTGACTATCACAAACCCAAATTTGATTATTAATTGACGACTATTTGACCTTCATGGTCCAACTCTTTAAGTTAAAATTGACGGTCATTTGACATCACCAACATCAACATTTAACATTGAATTGGACGACCATTTGGTTGATTGGATATGATTTGGTAAATTTGACGGTCATTTGACTGTCAAGGGAACTTCTAGAGTCAATGAGTTTGACTCAAAAACTACACAGTTGAATCCTGATAGCAATATCACAGCTTCTAGAGTGAAATTTGACTTGTACAAGTTAAAATTGACGTTCATTTGGAAGTCACGAACAATTCAAAGTTAAATGTGACGGCTGTTTGGCCGTCACAAATACCTTTTTCCAATTAGCGGTCATTTGGCTGTCACGAGCCCAATTCTCTTGTTTAATTTAACCGTCATTTTGGCTGTAACGAACCAGAATCACAAGTTAGATTTGACAGCCGTTTGGCTATCATTAAGACGATATCATTTTAAAATTTGACAGCTATTTGACTATCACAAGCAGCATTTTAAATTTGACAGCCACTTGGCAGTCAGAAGTGCAAATTTCAGGTAAAATTTGACGTCCGCCTGGCTGTCACAAACGCAACTTTTTGAACGCGAATTTTGACAGGCAATAAGCCGTACACAAGTCCTTTTGAGATTTTTAAATTTGATGTCTTCGCGAGGCCTGATTTAAGATATTATTTTTCACGTCCATTTGGCTGTCGCAAATTAGAATTTGTATGTGTTAAATTTGACTGTCATTAAACTGTCACAGTCCAGAAATGTAGCAACTCTTAAAAGAAAACAAAAGAAACGAAACGAAGGGCATGTCATGATTTCAAAGAAAAGAAAAAGAAAAATCCATGAAAATTTGTACGCCATCAGTGACTCTAATTTTTATGCATGTTTGTGTAATTAATGATTATCACCTTTTCAACACACAATGAATACATCTTTTTATAGCTTTCCACTCTCTCTTTCTACACAGAAAGCGCTTACTACCATATCCAGTCTTTTCAAATCATTTCTAATTTTTTCTAATAGTATCCAAAGTAATCAAAATAGTGTCCAGTCTTTTTAAATCATTTCTAATTCCTAATAGTATCCGTTCTTTTGAAATCATTTTCAGTTTCTCCTGGTACTTAAAATATAGTTTCCATTCTTTTGAAATCATTTCTAATTTTTAATAGTAATCTAAGTATGATATAATCAAATTTCTTATACGAATTTAAATGTTTTTTCAGTATGAAGGAAGTTCATGTAATCTTAATGGTGCTAATGTTGTATTTCATGGAAGATTTTACAAACCCAACTATACAAGGGATGCTCTAATCTTTTTTTTCTTTCCAGCTCTTACTCTGTTTGATGTCATTGTCTAAAATTCATATATTTTAAATTTGATGGTGAGTTGAACATTATTTTTACGATCTCAATGTGTTAAATTGCCACTTATCTCACCGTCACAATCCAAGTTTTTTGTAGTTTAAGTTTGAACCGCCGCTCTCCTCCCCCCCCCTCTCTCTCTCTCTAATGAAGGATTTTATATTATCTACGAGATTATTTGCTATCCAATATGAGAGCACAAGTCTATGCTAATACCTTTTCAATTGAGAGCGAAGGATTGAGGGGTATCCATTATGCCAAAGTCGTTTAGGGCATGACCTCATCCTAATCTCTTATATCATACCTTTAGGGGTTTGAACCTTGGTGGATGGCATAATCAAGGAACATACAATCACCCTCACGAATTGTGCTCAATCAATTGAGCTACAATCCTTTTGTCTTAACCACTATTTTGAATATCACTATCTATAATTCAAATGTGTTTAATTTTGTGTCTATTTGACTATCATTGCAAAAATATTTTTTATGTTAAATTTGTTACTCATTTGACTATTGTCTCTCCTAATTCAATTGTGTTAAATTTGATGGTCTTTTGGCATACTCATAAACATAATTTAGAGCCCATCTAATCATCAACTACTAAAATTACAATATGTTAACTTTGATGGCAATTTGATTGTCATGGTCTAGAATTTTGATATGTTAATTTTGATGGCATTTGGCTATCATGAATCAAAATTTTGTTATGTTAAATTTGACAATTATTTGATTGTCTCAAGTCCAAATTTATTATGATAAATTGATAACTATTTGGCTATCATAAACCATAATTTGTTATGTTAAATTTGATGACTATTTCATAATCATGAACTAAAATTTTATTATGTTAAATTTGATGACTTGATTGTCACAAACTAGAATTCCATGACATTAAATATGACTGCCATTTGGTTGACACAAATCACAATTCCATGATGTTAAGACCATCATACTCTAGCATTTTTGGTGCTATTAAACAACTCTAAATCTTTTGGGAGTCATAACTTTTGATCTAGTGCTTCATTGTGTGTCTTTTTAGAAAGTGCATTTTTTTAATGAAAAATATAGATTTACAATATATTTTATATTATATCAAACCAAAAATATTTTTTAAAATCTATTTTTCATTTTAAAGTTTGGGGGGCATATCTAAAGGACTCTTATCTTCTAGGAGTCATAACTTTTGATCCAAGATTCATTTTTTTTGTGTTTTTATTAAAGCGCATATTTTTCAATTGGAATACATGTTTGCAATAAAATTTGTGATACTTAATTAAAAATATATTTTTCCTATTTCCCATTTTAAATAGTTTTGGGGAAAATCTAAGGTACTTACTCCAAAACTTTTAGGATAGTTGAATCATTATAAGACCATTTTGAGCATATTTTTTCTTTTAAATACTTGTGCACTCTAAGTGACTTAGCAATTGTGACATTATTTATGGTCATGTTTGCATGTATCTTTCCATGGACTCTTGACACCACATTAACAACCCTTCCTCTCAAGTGTTTAAATTAGTGTAACTACTTTGATGTTTTATTTATTGGTATAATAGATGTAAACCTAGAGAAAATAGATAATGATTTTCAAATGGAACAACATAGTGCATGCTCTTGTGTCATGTTTGGACATATTGCACAAGTATATTAGCATTAAAGAAATTTCAAGGATGTCTCTCAATGTTACAAAGGATACACATACAACTATTTCCATCAATCAATATATGGTACTTGGTGAGACATGTTTTTTTCTTGGGTAAAAAAAGGAATCTAAGAGAGTTGACCAGTGTACACAAATAGTTGATTGAGCTTAAGAATTGATTTGAGGCTAAGATTAGGAGTGTTGGTATGGTCCAATGAAAGAATCAAGCACATACAATAAAGTACAATAATGATGGTGCATATAAACATGTATCTAGTATTAGTGTTACTAGCACTTCCTAATAAATACAAATATTTAATACAATTGATAAAATTCCATAATATAAAGAAGATGAGACATAAGAAAGATCATAGTTCTCAAACAATTGAGTGTCCATAAATTAGTTAGTCTATCTTGACTTACTTACAAATTGGCATCTTTCAATTGGAGGGAGATAAATAAAGAGAGAATTAAATGGAAGATAATACACTACAATGCACAAAGTGGGCATGGTCGAGGCAATACAACAACATGTGAATATTGGTAGTCTTGAGTTGTTAGCACAAGTGGTAAATTTGGATAAATAACTTTATGAGGGTACTCAAAAACTCAATATGAAAAGTACTCAATTCAATAACTTCAAGAATCATGAGAAAGAAGATAAGAAAATGGAACTAATTACTTCCAATAAACCATGTGATATGAAAATACAATTCAAGAGTAAACATGTAATGAACTAAAGATTTTAAAATATATTTAAGCAATGAAGGCTATAGAGATCGAATTTGAAAAAAGGTTGAATAATTCTTTTATACAACATTGTGGTTGAGAAAATTTTCTATTATGAAGTAGTTATATCAGTCTAAAATATGTGTTTTAAACTCTTAATCCCATTCCTAGACTACCAAGTGTGAAAAGCATTGCCTAGTACTACTATTTGGTGTTTTATAAAGGATAGGATAGTAGAGGTTCTCAAACTAGCTCTACATAATCACAATGATTCTTCCATTCTATTCATCAAAGATGAATCCAGAGAGTTGGAATATTTGTAGTATAATAAACTCATAGTTGGAGTTATAACAATATCTAAGAGTATTGGCTATACAAAGTGAGAAGTTAAATTTTCAAGTTAAGGAACCTCTTTACATTGTATGTTGTTCTATGAAATAATGTGTTCAATACAAAGTATATTGTATATATGAAGATGTACAAGCTGTACCTCATAGAGAGGTTGTGAACACATTACATTATATAATATAATTATTGTATTAAAGTATATTTGTGCTTACATTAAGTGTTGCACTTAGGGGTGAAAAAGATCTTAGTTTTAATGGTAAATCTTGAGTTGGGATTATTTTGTGACCTCACTCCTTTATTAGACATTGAAAAGACATATAATTAGATGTGTTTGCTGCTCCAAACAGACAACCCATGGTCATGGAGTATCACACACAAATTTTAAATGTGTGAGCAACCTCTAGACAATGGTAGTTTTTGATTAAGGGTAAAGTAGGTTTTGATGGGGCCACGAAACCCAATACAGATAGGTTTTACATGGACCTGAAACCAAAACAAAGAGAGGGTTGCCTAAAAATAAGATGCAGACCATCAGAAGCCAAAACAACATTAGCCATATAGAGAAAGACAAGAAAAAATGAGCTACATGAAACAATTTCTAAAGGGGCCTTAAACCCTATTATAAACATATTTTGACATGGGCCTTAAACCCATAGATAAACTTGAGCATTGCCTGAATCAACCAGGTGTCAGCAAACCAATTGCTCAAAACATCTATTTGTGATCCTAGAAAACCAGAGAGCACCGCTTGAATCAACCAGGCGTCAACAAACCAACTGCTTAGAACATCCATTTATGATCCTAGAAAAATAGAGAACAAAATGGTGTAAAACACCAACAAGACCTTATTTCTCAACAAAACCAAAAAATACCCACACCCCACCTCAATAAGGGGCTTTGGGATACACAACAAAAAACTATAAGAAATTGGCTTCCCTGTAGCACAACTCACCTGGTACCAAAAAACCAACTTATTCTCCACCTCTAAAGGAGAGATCTCCCCTCTATTGGAGAGGATGTCACGACCAACTAGTCCACTATAGTCTGAGATCCCCAGCCCCCTCAACCTCCACCTCCATAGGATCTGAGGAGAAAACCAACACAACAACCAAATAAGCGACTGTAGCATCCTTTGATAAATGCAACACCTATCAAAAAATGAGGTGTTTTCTTAGCTTAATACTTTGTAAAGCTTTAATATTGCTGATCTAAATAAGTTTTTTCTTTGTTACATATATTCTTTGTGGGTGATTATCTTGATTAATCCATTTTACTGTTGTAGAATGTAGACAAAAGTTGATAGAAGAACTGGACAGGATATTAGAAAGATTACACAAGATGTATCGTGGAGAAACCCTTTTGGGAAAAAACTCCACCAAGAATTATTCTATTATTCAATCTCTGAATTACAATAGCTTCAATTCTTTCTTGAGGATGCTTCTTCTGTCTTTTCCAATCTTCTTCACACTTGCAATAACAATTATGAAAGCTCTTTTCAACTTGAATGAGATATAGAGACAATATGCAACCTTGTAATCTCCAAAAGGTGATAATTGCAATGCACAAGCTCAAGCCTTAAGAAAGGTACACCATATTGCTTCAAGTTGAGTTCTACTGTGAAGACCAAAGCTTAGAACATGTGCTTTACCCATTTGGGTGTCCCAAACTAAAGCTACAACTCATCCTTCACTTCAGTGATAATTACAAAGCTCTTCCTCAAAGATGGTGCCCAAAAGAGGGTCCCACTTAACAGAGCCTTCAAAAATATCTTATCATGTATTGCAGTTAATTCCAAGAAAGCATCTTGGTCGCCCAAGTTGGCTCCAAGTGATTTCTTGTTAACTGAAACATTTACTCAACACCATTCATGAAAGAATGGTCATCCCTTGTTAACTGGAGGTAGTCCCTGTTATCTGTCATACAACTTAATGTTATTAGCCATGCATTCCAAGTTAACTGAAGCTAACTAACATACAACTGAAACTAACTGAAGACAACTGAACCATAATTGAATTAAATTGAACTGAACTAAACTAAACTAAACTGAACTGAACTAAACTAAACTAAACTAAGTTGATTCTGAACTGAATTGAACTAAATTGAATTGATCTAAACTGAACTTCATGCATGAAAACATCAAACCCTAACTCCTAGGATCTTTACATGCATTCAAAAGTGTTAACTGTTACTCTGTATAGTTAACTAAACACAAGGTGAGTGTCACCTTACCATGTTTGCACCCACATGCTCCTATTATTTAGGAATAACTACAAATGTCAATTTCATGATTTATTTCATCAAATATTAATCTCATCCTAATCTTAGTGTTGTTGAACACATTCCAAGAACTTAGGAGATACATGAAATAATTAATGTTTAGGATTTGCAATTAAATGGCATCCTATTTCCAACAACACCAGGACCATACTGTGGAACAAGAGAAGAAGATCTAATAACATCCACAAAGCCACCATAACAATTTTCAAGCTCTAACTCATTTGGGTTTTCAATAAAAGCCTGAAAAACAACCCAGCCAACAACCAATAAATAGCAACAAGAGGCAACAACATCTGGGATTTGGGAAAAATGTTATAAAAAAACCCAACAAAGAGAACACAATTTGAAAACAGCCTAGACAAAGAACCAAACAAGCAGCTTCTCATAAGACCTGAGCCCAAAGAGAGAAGAAGCAAATAGGGCCCAAGAGGGAAAAGGTTACCCATACAAGAGGGAAATTGAGAGAAGGTCAAACCATAAAAACACCCAAGCAACCCCAACATGTCGGTAAGAGCCAAAGATAGGCCAAAACTCCACATAACAAACCAGTGGGAAGCACCAATAATCCATAAGAGGGAAACCAACAACAACCACAAAACACCCAGAGTAAGAGCCGCCAAAAAAGTGCCACCAAATAAACAATAGAGAGGGGCTAAGGGAAACCAAGAAGAAACTAGAAAGAGAGCAGGCCATCATAGAGAGCACTCAAGCTGTCCCATTACACCCAATGGGACCAGAAATAAGCCCATCCTCTAATCAACCCTCCTCAGAAAACCCAAAGCACACACTCACTAGCTACAAGGAAAAACAAGTGCTCCCCACAAAGGCCACAACTAGAACCCTTAAGAAGAACTGCAAAGGGCAGCCGAAAAACAACCAAAAACCAAAGAATCAGTGACAGCCTCCACCCCATCCTGATGAAGAAGAAATTTTTTTTCCTCCCAACTGGATGACAAAAGCTTACTTTGCACCACCTCCAGCCGATTGGAAGATGAAAACAACTAGCATGAAGCCGCCACAACCCAACAATGCAATAACAAATTGTCCAACCACAAGTCACCTCCCACCAGTGATCCATCCACATCCTCTGAATCATCTCCTTCTCCACCTGCATCATCTCCAAAATTTAAATCCCCCCTCCTCTCCTCTTCTAGCTCCTCTCCATAAGTTTAGTCTATCCTCTAGACAATGGTAGTTATTGTCTAAACTAAAAATAAATTAATTCTTGCGAGGAAAATATTTAAAGAAAGGCATAGGGTCCAAAAAGAGGAATAAGAGTTAGGTAAATTAAAAATGAAAATAGTGGGTAAAGTACTGCCAAAGAAAGAGATCAATCAACCCTCCCTTTAACATACAACCAACCTTCATAAATGAACATGTAGACATTTGTGGAGGGTATACTTCATATCACATTATGCAAACCTACCAATGTATAAAATAGCTTTAACTATAATCCATGGCTAGTGGATACTCAAATACATAAGGGTAATTCACTTTTATATGGGGGCATAAGTAGACAAACACAATATATGCATAAATAAAACTAGAGGGCATTCTTTGGAATTAAATATGAAGAAAAAATCTTAAATAATATTCATTTAATCAAGAGCTAAAAGATGCCTGATCATTCAACCATTTTTGCAAGATAAAATAGATAGCATAAAATTACAAAGACAACTACAAGGTTTTTATAAAGAGAACTCATGCACACATATATTTCTAGAAGGAAATAATCTAACTCAGATAAAAAAGGTCAATCCAAGTGACTAGAATAATTTTCATGTTAAAACTAAAATAAACATCCCTCCTTTTTAGGGTAACTTGTCTCACACACCTCATAAAAGGGAGGAAGTTTTACACTAAATATTGAAATAGGAAACCACAAGAAATAATAATTTTAAATAATATGTATAGCTCCAAAATAAATTTAATAAAATAGGATATTTTATTAAAACCAAATGTAATGAGAAAATCACTACATTTTTATGAAATATTAGGGAAGCTTTCTTGTAAGTATTACATATAGAAGTTCCAATCACCTTCATCCATTGGACAAAGAATTAAAAGTTACGTATTTGATTGACATAGTCCCCCTTGATATTTCATTATTTTTTGAAGGTGTTGAGCTAGGGTTCTAGAGGTCACTAGTAGGGGTTAAGGGGTATCCCTAATTGATGATTTGAAAACTCTTGGCTACAAATGGAATGTAGTAGAAAATGGGAAAAAAAGTACCCAAAAATAATGTTGAAAAGAGCAAACTATTGAATAAGGTTTTAGATGTCACTTGAAATCTCTACTAAGAAAGAGATGAACTATGTGAGTGGAGTTGAGTAAATATGAACCATTATGGGGAAAATGAAAGAGTAGGCTCCAAAGGATCCAAAGACACTGCCCACGCTACTAGATCCTAGAAAGACCAACAACCTTTGGGTATGTGGTCCTTCTAAAAGAAAGACTGAAAATTCAAACCAAAATGATTTTTGAATACTAAGGTGCCCCCCGATAATGTCATAACCTGAAAGGGTATTTTCTACACCATTGGATCTTGGGGGAGATTAAAGACTCACATACTCTTTAGATGATGAATATTATGTATGTTCAAAAGAGTTAAAAAAAAACACCAAAGGCATTATCATTGTTAGGTGTGAGATAATTGATGTCATTAGATCTGAAAGAATATCAATGGCCTACAAGAATTTGGAATGTTGATTAATACATTGATACAAAAGGGTTACAAATCCATAAAGAAACATTCAAGTTCACAAGAAAGGGAATTTATATCTGGCAAAGAAGAAAAAGTTTTTAAAATACTATCTTCAAGAGAAAACCATGTGATATAAGAAAACAAGCTTGCATTCATTTGAAAGAGTGTGAAAGAATGCAAGGTCCTAAATGAAGATGTAAATAATTCACAATAATGGAATTAAGGAACCCATAATAACTCATGACTACGATGAAGACTCTAGAGATAGAAAGGGAAGATCTCATAGCTATCTAAGAAGTGTGCAAGAGTTCCAAATACATTTTCCATGAGGAATAATGTGTGGAAGGATACTAGGAAATTATTGTCTAAAAATAAATGAGAGAAAGAAATCAAGCCACCATTTGGAGATGTTCACATGGAAACTTCCAAGGTATTCACCATGAAATAAACCAAGCCTACATTAATCCATCATGTGATAAATAAAGTTCTATAGATTAAAAATAAAAGAACCCATTAACACCAAATGAACATGTAAATACTCCTAGAGGAACTTAGTATGAAAAACAAGAACCTAAAAGAACACACAAGATAGGAAGGGCACATGGAAGGAACATTAGCCCGCTCTGCTAGTTTGAATTACCTGCACACATGGTGGATGCCTCCTTGGGGGTACCACATGGTCCCCCTCCCCTATCCCCTATTGACCGCATGATGGCCTCTGCACATGCACCCTCACCTTCCTTGAGGAACCATCCCTCTCTTGTTTCTGAGGATGTTCCCATGATTCCTATCCTTTTGGAATCCAAAGGTTGGAAGAACATCTTACTCAACTCTTCCTAAAGTCCTACTTCAGATAAATCTCACCCTCGACCTGAGATTGTGAACTCTATCTTTGGTACTGAAATCTCACTCCCAAATTCCACAATTGATAACATAGTTTCTTCCATGGAAAAATATGTTGTGGGTAAATTTTTTTCCTTCTACCCTATCATTGAAATGGCTAGAATATGGAGTGTAGCTAAATGGCATCTTAAGGGCAGTGTACAAGTTTGTGCTATGACTGGAGGGTTGTTTCTTTTCAAATTTATGGCTCCCGATGATTTTCTTTCTGTCCTATCTTTGGGCCCTTGGTTTTATGGGAAGCATAGCCTTTCTCTCTACCATTGGAAGCTTGGATTCGATCTTGCTATTGACCTTTACAAATCTACTCTTGTTTGGGTTCATCTGTCGGGTTTGCCATTGGAATACTAGAATGAGTCAATATTTCAATGTATTGGGGATTCAATAGGACACTTCATTACTTTGGCTATCATCACTAGAATGAAATCTAGGTTATTTTTTGCATGATTCTATGTCAATATGGATATTACTAAGACTTTACCCAACTCAGTGACTCTGAGCTCTAAGTTTGGTTCATGAAACCAACAAGTGTGCTATTAAAATGTTGTTTATTGTCAAAAATGCTCCAAACTTGGGCACCTTATTTCGGACTATAAGTCCTTTGTAATAAGCAAACCCATTATGAAAGATCCCCCAATAGATGAAATCACAACCAACTATCCATTCTATCCATTAAAATATGAGATTTTAAATATTATGGATTCCCCAGCTCCAAATATGGTCCTAGTGAAGACCTTGTCACAAACTTGGTTGTGACATCGCCCAGAAAACCCTCTAAAAACTCCCTAGAGATTGCATCTCCATTGAAAATCATACCATGTGACCTAGTTGCTACTGGTGATTTGAAGGTTGAAAATTTGAGTGACCAACCTAACCCCCTAGCTATCCATGATCTGATTAAAGAGCCAAAAGAAGGTGAAATACCTAGAATTGTATTAAATGGGGATGGATTTAGAATCAAAGTGACGAAAATAGTTGTTGAATCTCAAGCTTGCAACCAAACCAATGATGAGGATGGATGGTCAACCCCAAAGAAGAAGGGCAAGCAAAGGAAGGTGTATTTTGGTGTTGAAACCAAACCAGGCAGACCCAACCAGAGACAAATCAGAAACAAGAAAATGATGAAAGAGATAGCTATTGGAAAGCAGAGGATGTTGGAAGCGTCCTCAAAGAAGATATCAAAATGAAATTATTATCTTAGAATATAAGAGGGCTAATAGACCTCATAAACAACTAGCCCTAAAAAAATATGTTTGGGAGCACAAGCTTGACATACTATTATTACAAGAAGTGAAAATGAAAAAAACAAATTTTGAACTCATTACTAAGAAAATTTGGTCTAATACTCACTTTTCTTTTAGTGATGTGGATGGGGCCTTGAGAGGCCTGTAAGTTATGTGGAATCCTAATAGACTTTGGGGTAATGAACTATTTCAAAATAGGAATAGTTTGGGAGTTCAATTCACACAATCTGAGTCTACTTGGATTCTTATCAATATTTATGCCCCTAATGTTAGGAATGTTAGGAAATCTCATATTGGATCTTGAACAATAAAGAGGCTTGCTAGTTATTAGCAGGGGACTTTAACTCTCCTTTATATCCTTCTGAAAAGTGTGGGGGCCTTATTGACTATTCTAATAATATGTTAGACTTGGTTGATCTATTAAGTGCTACAAGACTTGTGGATATAGACTTATATGGTCAAAACTACACATGGACCAATAGGAGAATGGGAGATAACCTAATCCAAGTAAGATGGCATATTTCTTTTCTCCCTTAACCGAGCTGCTTTACTTAGCTCCAACTTGTTGGCGCTTCCCAAAAATATCTTTGATCATAAATATTTGCTCCTTATCTTGAATGAGCATTCTATTGTTGGTCCCTTTCCCTTTTGTTTTAAGATAATGTGGAGCTTTCACCTAGACTTTAGGAATAAAATTGTTGGTTGGTGGAAAGTTCCTATCCATGGCTCCCCCATGTTTAGAGTCTTTCAAAAACTCAAGTATATCAAAAATATGGTAAAAGGTTGGGATAAGTGGGTGTTTGGGGATGTTTTCCATAAAAAATGTGAGCTTTTTAATAAACCTGAAGAGACCCAAACAAGGATGGTGAAGGCGGATGTTAGTGAGAAAACTATCAACAAGAGAAAGATTACTGCACAAAATGGGACAAAGTGTTGAAAAAAGAAGAAATATTTTGGAAACAAAAATCTAGAATTCAATGGTTGAAAGAAGGGGATCACAACACTTTCTTCTTCCACATCTCGACTCTCAAGCATAGAAAAGGAATCAAATAAAAAGATGAAAGATGATTTGGGAGTAGAAGCCACTACTCCCACTTAGATTGGCCAATTGGCCTCTAGATATTTTCAACATGCCTTATCTAAGCCTACTGAGGCCCATAACTTGTTGGTATGTGGTGACTGATCGTGCTATACTGTATAGCCCATGGTATACTATACATCACGGCCCCCTGACCTTGCCGGGGTCACAAAGGGTGCCTTAGTAGTAGCAAAAGGTGTGAAAGTAGGCACCTTATATCTTTGTACAGGTCATACTGTTCCTTCTACTTTAATTGTTACAGAAAAGGGTCAATGTTCTAGAACAGTTGCTACAGTTAAGCAGGTAGAAGATCATACAGTTGCTGTGGACTCTGAATCAGCATTGTGGCATAATAGACTTGGGCATATGAGTGCAAAAGGTATGAAAGTACTTCATTCAAATAATGTTTTACCGGGTCTAAAATGTGTTAATATGGATTTCTGTGAAAGTTGTGTGTATGGAAAACAAAAGAGAGTTAGTTTTCTCAAGGATGGGAAGCAAAAGAAAGATGAGAAATTAGAGCTTGTGCATACGGATGTATGGGGACTAGCTCAGTATCTTCTCTCGGTGGCTCTCTGTATTATGTTACATTCATTGATGATGCAACTAGAAAGGTATGGATCTATTTCCTTAGGCAGAAATCTGATGTATTTGAAACTTTTAAAAAATGGAGAAGCTTGGTTGAGAATGAGGCAGGGGAAAAAAGGTTAAAATGTCGGATCTGATAATGGTGGTGAGTATTACAGAAAGAGTTTGAAGATTATTGTTCCTCTAATGGTATTCAGTAGGTAGAAAACGGGTTCCAAGGACTCCGCAGGGAAAATGGAGTGGCTGAGCACATGAATAGGACAATAATGGAGTATGCACGGACTATGAGATTGCATGCTGGGCTGCCTTTAAAAATGTGGGCAGAGACTGTAAACATTGCTATTTATTTAATCAATAGAGGTCCTTCTAATCCTTTGGGTTGTGGTATTCCAGAGGAAGCATGGAAAGGTAAGAAGGTGAGTTATTCTTTTCTCAAAACCTTAGGTTGTGAAGCATTTGCACATGTAGATTCTGAAAATAGAACCAAGCTTGATGCAAAATCAAAGAAATGTGTATTTGTTGGATATAGCATTGATGAATTTGGTTATAGGCTTTGGGATTTTGAAAATCAAAAAATTGTGAGAAGCAGGGATGTCATATTCAATGAAAAAGTGTTGTACAAAGATCTATTGCTGCAGCATGAGAAGAAAGAAAATGATTATGTAGTGTTGGATGATATTTCCAACAATGATGTTTCAGTGGTTCCTCATGCTGGGCAACAACAGCAGCAACAAATACCACAAACTCCTGTTAGATGATCTTCAAGGTTAAGTAGACCTCCAGAAAGATTCTCTCCCTCTTTGTATACTATTTTGTTAATTGATGCTGGTGAACCAGAATATTATGATGAAGCTATGCAGGTGGATACAAGGTTCAGTGGGAGCATGGAATGAAAGAAGAAATGGACTCCTTGCTGGAAAATCAGACTTGGGAATTATGCAAGTGCCTACAGGTAAAAAGGCTTTTACCAAACAAATGGATTTATAGGCTGAAAGAGGAGGATGGAGGTAAGAAAAGATTTAAAGCCAGATTAGTTGTAAAGGGATTTGCACAGAAAAAGGGTATTGACTTTGATGAGATTTTTTCTCCTGTTGTTAAAATGACTTCTATTCGTATTGTTTTAAGTATTGTGGCTGCTGAAGATTTGCATTTAGAACAGCTTGATGTTAAAACAAATTTTCTCCATGGTGATTTGGAAGAGGAAATTTATATGGAACAACCACAAGGATTTGAGGTCAAAGGTAAGGAGAAACTAGTGTGCAGATTGAAGAAAAGTTTATATGGCTTGAAGCAAGCACCTCGGCAATGGTATTTGAAATTTGACAGTTTTATGGCTGAGCAAGGCTACAACAGGTGTAATTCTGACCATTGTGTTTATTTTAAGAGTTTGGATAATGACAGCTACATTATTTTGTGTTTATATGTTGATGACATGCTTGTAGCTGGGTCTAACATGGATCACATAAGTGAGTTGAAACAATAGTTAGCAAAGTCTTTTGCTATGAAGGATTTGGGGGCAGCAAAACAAATCCTTGGTATGAAAATTTGTAGAGATAGGAAAAACAGAAAATTGTTTTTATCTCGGGCTAATTATGTTGAAAAGGTGTTGCAGAGATTTCATATGGAGAATGCAAAAGCTGTCAGCACACCTTTGCCTAGTCATGTTAAATTGACTAAGGATATGTGTCCAAAGACACAAGAGGAGGAAGAAAAAATGTCCAAGGTACCATATGCTTCAGCTGTAGGTAGTTTAATGTATGCCATGGTATGCACTAGACCGGATATTGCACATGATGTAGGAGTTGTTAGCAGGTATTTGAGTCATCCCGGAGTTGAGCATTGGAATGCAGTAAAATGGATTCTCAGGTATTTGAGAGGTACATTCAATAATTGTTTATGTTTTGGGGGCTCTAATACTGATTTAAAAGGCTATGTTGACTCAGATTTAGCAGGGGATATAGGTACCAGGCAGAGTACCACAGGTTATGTATTTACAGTTGGTGGGACAGCAGTGAGTTGGATTTCTCGTTTGCAGAAGGTGGTTGCTTTATCCACCACAGAGGCAGAGTATGTTGCTGCAACAGAGGTGGCAAAGGAGATGATATGGTTGCAACTTTTCATGGAGGAGTTGGGAAAACAACAGGTTGAAAATTACTTGTTTACAGACAGCCAGAGTGCTATACATCTTGCAAAGAATTCTGCTTTGCATTCTAAAACAAAACACATACAGTTGAGATATCATTTCATTCGGTCAGTGTTGGAGGATGGACAGGTCAAGCTGGACAAGATACACATAGATGTCAATCCAGCGGATATGTTTACGAAGGCGGTGCCAAGGGAGAAGCTGAGCTCCTCTTCAGCTTTGGTTGGTCTTCAAGGTTGAATTCAAGTATAACATAGCAACAGGGTCCAAGATACTTATTTTTAGTGGGAGCTGTAATTGCAGCAGTGTCGTCCAGGATCAGTCTCCAAGTGGGAGATTGTGTTGGTATGGAGCCTGATCAGTCTCCAAGTGGGAGATTGTTGGTATGTGGCGACTGATCATGCTATACTATATAGCCCATGGTATACTGTACATCCCGGCCCCCTGACCTTGCTGGGGTCACAAAGGGTGCCTTAGTAGTAGCAAAAGGTGTGAAAGTAGGCACCTTATATCTTTGTACAGGTCATACTATTCCTTCTACTTTAATTGTTACCGAAAAGGGTCAAAGCTTGGTAAAAGGGGGTTTGATTTTGTAGAACCCGAAAATCTGGAAGCTTCTAAGCTTGGTAAAAGGGGGTTCAGATGGGTATTACTGTATGATGAAAATGCGATTATTCGCAAGATTTTAATAGGGTTTTTCACTGGATAATAAAAGTATTGGATGGCTGCGGTTTGGTGGATGTAGCCAAGATTGGGTGAACCACATTAAATTATGTGTTATGATTTATTCTATGAATGTTTTAGTTTCTCTATTTATTATATAAAATCTACATTTAATTGTTAGTTCTGCCATCTCTAACCCTAACATAACTCTACTGCTGATGACCTGTTACTGGACTCCATCCCTACTTCTCTAACTAATTTGGATAATACTACTATCCTCAAAGTTGTCACTCCTGAGGAAGTTAGATTGGCAGTTTTCAATATGGGTGCCTTCAAGGCCTTTGCACTGAATGGATTTCCTCTAAATTTCTTTCAAGAATATTGGGAAATTATGGGAAAGGACTTATTTCTTGTTGCTAAGGACTTTTTCAAGTCAGAAAAAATTCTAAAATAGCTGAACCATACCTTTCTAGCCCTAATATCTAAAAATGATGACCCCTAGACCATGGCTGATTTTAGACCCATCAACCTATGTAATACATTCTTGATAAATTGATCAGCCCTTTCCAAAAAGGTTTTGTCCTTGGTCCCCACATTTTGGATGCTTCAATTTCCACACATGAAATCATGCACTTAGTGGAAAAAACTAATTATGCTAGTATGGCCTTTTAACTCGACAGGAGCGGTGGAAATAGGCGCGAAGGAGTAGTTTGAAAACTGTAGGCGATGGAGACGCTGAAACTAATGAGGACGATGGAGATCTGCTTGCTGATGTTGGGGCCTTGTTGCTTGGGGAGGCACAGATGGTGTCTATGCTTTTGCTTTGACCTTGTCTTGGTTGAATGCTCCTGAATGGTTCAGGAGGTTTGTTTCCTACATTGTTGTTGTAGTTGTTGGTGATGTTGACAGCGACCCTGGTGGGGGTTTCGTGCTGGCTCTGCATTCATTGGTGGTTGCGTCTGGAGATATTTGGGTCGTTGTTCTTGGTTTGGAGCAAGGCTATGTTGGGAAGGAGTGCTTCCTTTTGGTCTCCTTGCATTGCCTTCCCTCTTGGCCTATGGTGCGTGGGCATGGGTGTGTGAATTCTGATGTTTTTTGCCCCTTTATGCCTGTGGTTGCTGTGTGTGTGGCTGTCGGTGGACATTGGCCTTTCTTCTTCCTTTGGCTGCCTCTCTTGGTGTTAGTGAGTTTGGGTTTCTTTAAGGAAGTTCGGGTGCAGATTGGGCCTTTTTTTGTTCCCATTCAGCGTAATAGGAAGGCTTGGGGATCTTTATTGTTGGTCTGGTTTGTTTCTGGCTTCCTCCTGGCTGTCCTCTAATTTTTCCTGACACCTATTTGGTGGCTTTGTTCTGGGGTTTTTTGTTCCTAGATGTTTTTGAGCTCTTCTTGGCCCCTCTTTGAGGTGTGGTGGTGTTTTCCACTGGTTGGTTGTTAGGTTTTGTGGCTTTTCTCTGGCTCTAATCGGCATGTTGGGGTTGCTTTGTGTGCCTTCTTGCTGGCCCTTCTCTTGATTTCCTTCTTATTTGGGTTCCCCTATTTCTCTTGGGGGTTGGGTGTTCTCAGTCACTCTCAGATTGAAACTTTGCATTTGGTGGACTTTAGGCCTGTGGTGCTCTTTGTGGCTTTGTTTGCTTTGGTTGGCTTTCTACTGTGGCCTTGTACTTTCAGGCTGAATGTATTTAGATCCTCCTTGCTGAGGATGGTGCTTTTTCTTGTGCCTCCCTGGTGGCTGATGCTAGGTTTTTTGATCTTTTCTTGGGCTGAACTACTTCATGTTAGTATTTTGTTGGCTTAGCTGGTTTGGCCTTGTGTGAAGGCTCAGTGCTTGTTTCTGGTGCAGTGTTTACTAGAGGATGCTATTGCATGCTTGGAAACTGATTTATCTTTCTCCTCTAGTCCTATGGAGGTGGACCTCCCTCATATGTTCTTATTGAGGTGGACTATTCTCTTATGGAGGTGGAGGCGAAGGGTGCTGGTGATTTTTGGCTACAGTAGTCTTGTTGTTGGTAGCATCCTCTCCAATAGAGGGGAGCCCATTCCTTTAGAGGTGTGTTTGGAGCTAGTTTCCTGTCACCAGAGTATTTTGATGGAGGTGTTGCTGTTGGAGCTGTCCATGGATTTTTGGGATCTTTGGTTCTTCTTGTTTTGCTGCAGGTTGGGTGGTATTCTAAGTTTCTTTCTATGTTCCAACATTTTGTTCTGATTAGGGATTTAATGGTGTTATACATCATTAATTTGGGTATTTTTCTTGGCTCTATGGTGTATTCCATGAGCGGCTGGTTTGCTGATGCCTGGCTGATGCAGGTGGTTTCTTTGTATCTCTAAGGGTTTCTGGTCCCAGGTAAAAGTAGGTTATATTCGGGGTCTCAAACCCTTGTTTGTTTGATTTTTGCAGTAGTTGTAGTCATGTTTATCTTTTAGAAGCTGTTGTGGTGTTGCTGTAGGTTTATGGTATATTTTTCTGCAACCTGCCTTTCCTTGTATTAGGTTCTGGGGCCCCATCAAAACTCGCTTTTACCTCTAATCAAAACTCGATATTTCCAAATCTTATGAAAAAGTTCTACAAAGTTTTCTCCTTAAAGTGTTAAATAGGTTGGGCTTCAATCATATTGTAGTGAACCTCATTTTTGAATGCATATCTACTGTCAAGTACTTTGTTCTAGTCAATAGGGTTCCAAATGGCTTCTTCAATGCTAGTAGAGGGATAAGACATGGAGATCCCCTTTCGCCATACCTTTTATCATGGTTGATGATTTACTAAGAAGGAATGTTTCAAGGATACTAGTTTATGGTTCTATTATGGGGGTCAAACTATCCACTTCCCTTGAACCTTTGACTATATAACAATTTGTGGATGATACCATCCTCTTTGGGAAAGCTTCTGTGGTGGAAGCTAGAAAATGAAAGAATTGTTTGAACAATTATGCCTCTACTTTTGGCCAATGTATAAACTACAACAAGAGCATTATCTAACATAGGGTGACTATTGTTCTAGGTTGTAAGAGTGCTTCCCTTCCTTCTATGTACCTTGGACTCCCTCTCACGGTTAAAGAAGTCACACCTAGCTTTTGGAACTTGGTCCTTGAAAGAATGTAGAGAAAATTGGCTAGATGGAAAGGTTCTACGCTTAGCCATGCTAGTAGGATACAATTTTTGGTTGCTTCTCTCCAAGAGATATCGATATATTTTCTATCCATTTTCAAAATCCCTAGATATGTTGTTGAGAAATTTGAAAGAATTCAAAGGAATTTTCTTTTGTCTGGTATGGAGGAAAAAAATAAATTGGCTTTTATAAGTTGGGATATGGTATATCTCCCTAAATCTGGTGGTGGCCTTGGAATAAGGAAAAATCAACCTACTAATAAAGTCATGTTTGTGAAGGTTGGATAGGATCGCCTGAGGAACAAAAAGAAATGGTGCAAGTTTCTAAATGTGAAATATATCAACAACATTCCCCTAATTAGGTGCCTCTTAGATGACCATCCTAGTGATTCTTTTATTTGGAATAATATCTGCAGGTTTAAAAAGCTATTGCACTCTGGGTTGATATGGAAACTGGGTAATGACAACAAAATTAGATTCTAGGAGGATCCATGGCTACTTGAAATCCCCCTCTCTCAATCCAACTTCAAGAATTGGATGGTACCTAATATGGTGGTTTTTGGAAAGAATGTGAGAGACTACTTGTGTAGGTTGCATGGCTCTATGAAATGGAAAATGCTGGAGAATTGTTGCCCTCATTACTTGAAGTTAAGGCATCATGCTAAGACTTTGTAGGACATCCTCTCCCTAACTAGAATACCCATTGCTACACAGGAGGATGAATTCTCTTGGACTAGGGATAAAAAGGGTAATCTCTTAGTAAAGTCTGCTTACAACTTGATGTCACTACAAGGAACTCAAAATAGTATTTGAAAGTAGGTTTGGAACAGGAAACTTACACCATTTTTTATTGGTGAATGACGAATCATAATAGGATCCTGACGAGTCATAACAGGATCCTCATTCAGGACAATCTAAAGAAAAGGGGATTTCAAATCCTAAATATATGTATGCTATGTAAGAATGATGAAGAGACTGTCCCTCATCTGTTACTCCACTGTCCATTTGTTATTGAAGTCGGTGAGTCTTCCTTTGGAAGATTGGGTATTCATTGGATTATGAATGGTGACCTCAAGAACTTTGTTGATAGCTAGATCAATCCCTATCACCATCCTCTTCCTAAATAAATTTGGAGAAAGGTTCCTCCTATTCTATGTTGATGTTTGTGGAAAGAAAGGAATAATCGGGTTTTTAGAAACGTGGAAAAAATCCCTAAGGAGGTTTTTAGTATTGATCTTAGACTTATTACTAAGAGTGTATCCTTTTATGTTTGGAAACCTCTGGAAAAGCCTCCCTCTATAAGGGATATCAATATGGCCAAATCCTGGAGTAAGAACTTGGATCTCAACTCCTTTGACAATTCAAAAGCTCTGGCTAGGCTTAATACAGTTTGGAAGCCACCTACTAATGGTTGGAACAAGCTTAACTTTGATGGTACGACAAAAGGTAACCTTGATTTGGCCAGCATAGGGGGAATTATTAGAGATCAAAATAGAAATTTGGTGGCTAGATTTGTTGGTGGCATCAGGATACAATCCTCTATGACAATAGAGGCAAGAGCACTCCTTAGTGGAGTTAAAATTGGTGTTACTCTTGGAATTAAAAATCTACATATAGAAGGAGATTCCAAAGTTGTGATTGACTCCATCAATCATAATTACTACCAAGGGTGGAGTATTAGGGACATCTTATTAGATGTAAAATTCTTACTCAGCAAACTAGAAAGAAATAAACTAACTCACACATTTTGTGAGGGAAACAAAGTGGCTGAATCTTTGGCCAACCTGGGCTCTTCCTGTGAATTATCCAAATGTTGGAGAAGTATGGTGGCTCTCCCTGTGAATATCCAAGGAATTATCCTTAAGGAGAAAAAGAAAATTACTATGAATGATGAGGTCTAACATCTCCATCATGGAATGGTACAATTGTCTTCTCACCCCTGGTCTCATAATGATGTGGATGGGTGTGGGTGGGTTATTGGGTCTTTGTTGGGGTTTATTGTGTTCCTAGTCAGTTTCCCCACAAGTTTCATGTGTTGTCTTGTCATTGGTATGAAGCTCTTGATTTGAACCTTGTTATAAGAAATGTGTTAGCGGCCAAAATCTCAATCAAACCTTTACTTAATTATGAGTTGATAAAAGTAATGATGGAATTTATCTATGCCTCGATGTACTTAATCAACATTTGCAATGGCCCCACAACCCTATGCATCTTGGAAATTCCTATTGGTACGTGTGAAAATATTAATGCCTTAATTAGGCAAGATTTTTAGATTTTTTATGATGGAGGTGATAAATGTTATGTGTACATTTCCCATTTTCATTTTGAAAAAAATCCTACTTTGTTTTCTTTGGTGAACATTTACTACTTGAGTGTGAAAATGGGAGGAGATCAGGTTAGATCACAACTAGTACCGTGTGAAGAATTTTATCAAGACCCTCTAGTTTAGTATACATGTCTAGAAGGAGGTATTGCTCCTTTAATGGAGTGCTTAAAAAGGCATGATGAGAAGATTTCTGCTTAGTTTGTGACATCATGGTGTGAAAAAAGGGTCACAGTGGGTGACATTTCATTGTTGGAATATTGTGCCTCAATCTCACAAGCTGAAACCTCTGAAAGAGCAAAGTCGGCGTGACATACTTTCTGTCTGGCTGACTAGCAATTGTGCAACCTTGTGAAATGTTAAGGTCGCCGAGACCTTGTTGATGTCTTATCGACTGGAGCTATCACTGTGACTTGTTGTGTTCGGTGTAACCCTTTGTCGAGTGGGTTGGTCTGGCTGACAGGCCATTCTTATCAGATATCGGGGAGACTCTAGGTGACAAGTGGTGTCGGGGAGATTCATAGCAACTGGAGTCATCGGCATAACTCATATGCTTCGGTATGAAGTTTTGTCGATATGGAAAGTCTCACCGATAGTGATGCACTTAGATTCATCAGAGTAACACATAAGGGTTTGGTAAGAACTCTTGGCGACGAGTGTTGGTATCACCAATGTTGTGGGGTGTCTTTGGTATAACTCTTGTCGAATGCTGATCTCGGGGTGACTTGAAGATTTCGGTAAGAACTCTCAGTGATAGCGGTAAGTATTGTCGACAATGCAACATGTGTTTGTTATCGGATGTCTTCGGTATGACTCCTAGTGAAAGGTGGTCTCGGGGTAACATGGAGGCTTCGGTATGAAGTCTTAGCGATGAATGAAGTCTCACCGATAGTGGAACATTATGGTGTAACTTGAAGGCATCGGTATGATCTCTTGGCAAAGAGCGATAGTATCACCAAAGGGAAAGCTAATATCTATGTGACCTTTGAACATCGGTATGATGTCTCATCGAATAGCGATTGTCTCGCTGATGAGAATGCTGAGGTCAATGCAACTTGTGAACTCGGTGTAACATCTTGTCGATGGTCAGGACTCTTGGCGATAATGACGATCTGGCTTTGTGCAGTCAGGGAGACATGATTAGTGTCTCATCAACATGCAACAGAGGTTGAATGCCTTTGACTGAGTGATGACTATCCTACATGGTGAGTCTACGACCAATCAGAGAAGCAGAATGGGAACCGCTAGCAGTTGGATTGTTGCGGCTGTTACTGAGAGGAAGATCGACAGACCATGGGCATCATGGATATACTTAGGAATTGCAGATGGATGTTCGATCAATGTTCGATGAACAGTTGGGTGAATAGTTTGAAGGGTGATCAGTGTGAATTCTATTCTAAGAGTATTGTAACTTGAATGCTTTGTACGAGGTTGATCATTGAATCTACTGCTGTCATTTGACATCAGAAAGATAAGTCTGATCTCTGTATGTAATCTCCATTACTGTAATACAAAGTGACTTCTCTTGGTGTGGTGGGTTTTTCTCATGTAAGGGTTTTCCCACGTAAATCTTGTGTTCATGTGTGTATGTTCATTTCTTTGTTTCTGTTATTGCTTTCAAGTGTATCTTAATTAGACTGTAATTAAAAATTTAAAAGTATCTTTGCATTCTTCCCTAAGGTTTTGACGTTAGGAGAGTTAGTTTCGCACCTTAGCTTTCCTTACATTCATTTGGAATCAATCAAGAGGTCATTGCCAAAGCTATAGGGCTATCCTATTCAGGAGAAAAACTCAAAAAACATACAAAGGTGTAGGATATGGAGAGCTTGTAGACCTTCTTCCATGATAATGAGAAGCTGACTAAGCTGCATGTGGGGTTTGAGCAGAGAAAGCTTCCAATGCCATGGGACCAGGTGTGTTTGGTTTTAATGAAGTATATTACTCTTAAAGGAAAATTTAAAATTTTCCATTTCTATCACTTACTGTTGTTAAACCACCTTCACCATAGAATGCTCATTAGTTTCGCCTTTTTCTTGATTTCATCTCTTGAAATTTTGGTTAAGGAAACGACAAAACTTGCAGCTAGGAATCTTGACAAACCCTTCCTATCTCGTTACCCCTACATCAAGGTCTCATTCTCCGTCTCTATCACTTCCACCTTACCATCTTCCCACCAAAACCCATCTATGCCATTAGAATTGAGGAACTTGAGCCCATTGATCAGTCCCTTGCTAAACCCTCACTAGTTGTTTCGGTCAGCCCTAAAAGAAAGATCCATCTCGTGGCTATCCAACCTCTCAAGGATTCCAAATGTAAGCCCCTTTCCAAAAAGAAGAAAGATGGCATGGGCCTAGCCTAATTCAAAGTTGCTACATGGCTCTGTGAGCTAAAAAATATACCCATAAAGAATGATGGTAATTTTCCTACCAAATCCAAACTTGAACCAAAGAAGGGAAAGGACGTCACTTTCCAAGTGGAGGAACCTCCCATGGACAATGAAGATGATGAATCTACTGACAAATATTATCAAGGGGATATGGTGGTGATTGCAAGTATTGACACGAGGGCCAAGTAGACAAGTGTCCATAGGTCTAATAGACTGGTGTAGAATAAAAAAGGAGGTTCAAGTTGATGAGATTTCCATAAATTAGGAGTAGGATGAAGGCTAGGAGGAGAACACGCAAGACATTGTTGAGGATATAGAAGAGTTTGTGGAAGGACCAAGTCTCTTCCCTGAGTCGAATAGGATGATTTAAGAGGAATCCTCACTGGATTCCTCCATTCATTGAACTCGAGTGGAAGAGACTAACAGGGTGGAAACTACCAAGGATGAAGACCCCAACATCCTAGTTATTCATGTTGCTAAATTGGAAATGAAGTTTATAAGGCTAACTCGGTTCACCATCAAACTCACCCATCGCTCTGTTTTCACTCTGTCAGTGGTGTTGAAAGAGGAGGTCGACAAGAAGGATGCCAAGGTTGAATCTAGCAATAATTGGGTTGGGGATGATGTGCTGAAACTCCTCATGTAGGAGTGGGAGGGTATAGATAGGTGATGGGGGGTGTGTGGTTTGTTGTCGGGTGGGTTGTCTTTTGGTTGTTTATTTGTTGTCTCTGTATCTGGATATTATGCTATTACTAGTTTTTGTTTTTTGATCTAAAATTTGGCCCTTGGGGCTCCTCATGTTAAGGGTACTGCACCCTGTAAATGTACCTTATATTATAAAAAACATAGGAAGAGCACCCACAAGAATGGAAAGAGGCCTCTACAAAAGGAAGATGTATTCATAAAATCTACTAACTAGTGGAATATTTTAGTAGTCATTAATAAGAATGCTAAGCACATGGGATAAAAATAAAATATTTGTGTGTAAGGGAAGAAGAAAAAAGCATAAAAAGAGGATCTAGCCCAAATATATACATATGCAAACATGAATTTACTTACCATAGTGAAAATCAACACATGTGGACCAAGAGAAATTTTGCAACTGAGAAGGGAAGAGTTGGAAAAGCCCAAAATGATTAGTGATGAGTAAAAATCCATCTAACTCTCAATCATAACACCTTAAGAATTTTTATTTGGAAAACACAACATAGAAAATTAGCACACAAGAAATATTTTCCATGAGGGAGACAAGCATACTTGTATCTATATTTAAGAAATATCTACTATAATGCCTCCAATTGTAATTAAACCATCTCACACACACCAGGTGAGTGCACCATACTCTAAAACTAGAGAGATATTTTAGAAGAGGGAATCCACTAAAATACATAAGTATGTGACAAGGAATATGATATTCATTCAATTTTAAAATTAAATGAAAATCGAGCTCCACAATCCACCAAAAGGGGATACACTCAAGGAAGAGACAATAGATCAAAATATGAGGTTAAGTGAACTAGAAAAATAATACAAACATGATGTCAAACATTTTTTTTTTAGAAAAGGGAAAGGTAGATAAATAAAATTATATATATATGGATAGAAGTAGTTATATTTTCTAGTAGTGGATTGTATAAAATGAGACAAAATGCCTTGAAAAATAACCAAAGGTAGCATATGAAAAATAACAAGTATTTACATTTTCTTTCCACGCTACTCTCCACCTACATGGAATGCATAAATTTAAACTATTGTTAAAATTATGTAGTGGAATTCACAAACTTGAGTGTGTCAAAATTTGGAGGATTAAAAAATAAAGGAAAATTACAGAAAATTCCCTCCATATTTTTCTCATGCAAAAATATGGGGGTATTAGATTGAAATGGATCAAAATGTATATATGTTTCCAACACCATAAAAAACCTCCCAAGTGGGGGGAGAAAATAACATTAATATTGTCACTAATATAATTGGAGAGTGCTATCAGCTATAAATATGGTTCTATAAATATGCTAGCTTCAACAATGATATCTATAGAATCATCTATAAATATGTTAGGCCAAAAAACTCCTTGAAAGGAGTTGATGACTCATTGATGTGCAGGATTAAGAGAGTAGCTATTGAACATGGATCACCATTTTATCTATTTCTTTCTCATGTATCTACTCCCATTTTTACTAATTTTTGAAATATGATTCATATATTAGACTTTACATATGCATGTACATCATCATACTCATACTCCCATACTACAAAAAAAGATCTCTAGATCACGACCATGCAACATGCAAACATATTACCGAATCTAATATTTTACACCTCAAGAAAAGATAACTCTCACAAATAGAGTAAAGGAGAAAAACCTATGGAAAAAATCCTCTCCAAGAAAGAGAACTTAAAAAAAGGAATGAGGACTTGAAACATCCCAAGGAAAACAAACTTCATTCCCAAAACATACATTTTAACTCAAGATATCAAGGTCATGCTAAAGGTTTAGTGAATATGTATGCAACCTACTCCTAAGTAGACAATATATTCTAGATGGTTCCATTGAGGTTGTTCTTGTTCTTGATATTTTAGTGAATCTACTTTCCATGTATTATATTTTTCATTCTGGAGATGGAAAATAGTTGAGTTTACTCCACATTATGTGACTATTCAATGGTTACAGGATCTAGAGAAGGTTGTTGCTATAGGGATATTTGATCATGAGAACCATTTATTTTAGTTTGATGGCTTTGAGTCTTCAATAAGTTCATCCTTTATTTCTCATAATTATTCAGTGAGAAAACTTTGGTATGAAAGGTTTGGAAACTTGAATTATAGATATCTTCAATAGATTCATGCACATAATTTAGTGGTTGGTCTTCCTAAGATCTCTTGCATTGATGGCATTTTTGGAGGTTGTGTTCTTGTAAAACAACACTAGGATCCTTTCTCTAAGGGTTAAGCCACACATGCAAACACATTCCTTGAGTTGATTCATAGTTATCTCATGTCACTTCCAAATCCTTTTACAAGGGCTAAGTATGTGCTCACTTTTATTGATGTTTTCAACAATGTACATGGATCTATTTTTTGAAGTACAAGAGTGAGGTTCTCACCACCTTCAAGACCTTAACATAATTTATGGAGAAGCAGTCAGGTTTTTATCTTTGATGAATTACATATATAATTGGGGGAGTATGTCAATAAAGCATTTTAGGATTTTTTCAATGAGCATATTATTATTCATCATCATACTATTCCTTATGTACTCAACAAAATGATGTGGTTGAGAGAAAGAACATGAATTTATGGGAGATGACCAATTATATGATTCAATCTTGATCCATGGCTCTTGATTTTTGGGTTGAAGCTTTCATTTGTGCCAACTATATTCATAAATATATGCCTCACAAGGTAGTGTGGTATATGACCCTTGAGGAGGCTTGGTACCATAACAAGCCTAATGTATCCTTATTTAGATTATTCAATAGTGAGGCTTGGGAATTAATTCCAGATGGTCAATGTAAAGCAATGGAGAAGAAGAGTCAACAATTCATTTGTGTTGGCTATTGTGAGGATGTGAAATCATACATATTATTTGATCCTAACACATGAGAGGTTCATTTTTGCAGTGATATTAAATTTGTTGAGTCCTTCACACAAATGGATCCCCCTTCAACTTCTTCATCACTACCTAATCAATCTTCTTCAATTGAGGATGGTTTTCTTCTTGAGGAATATTTTCATGATGGTCTTGATACACCTCCTCTTAATCCTCCTACTAGGTCATGATAGGCTTGTACTACTCTTGAGGAGGTGGGTCCTCTTGTTCATGATCCCACAAATACCCACCACACTCATTCTTAGACTTCAGGGCTCTGTATTTTGATTCATATCATTTTTTATTATCCTCAAAGGTTTTTAGATACTTCTGGTATTCTTAAATATGGCAGTGTTATGGATTAGGAGTGTTTCTCTTTCATAAGGAATCTTACTTGGGATCTTATACCTCTTCCTAAGGGAAGAAATTTGGTTTGATGCAAGTGGGTGTATCATACCAAATATTTAGTTGATAATTTCATTGACAAGTACAAGGCTCATCTCATTTCAAAGGGGTTTTCACAAGTTGAGGGAGTTGACTATTTCAATACCTTTGCTCCTAATGCCAAGATGGATTATATTCATCTTGTCTTGCTATAGTTGACTCTCAGGGATGGTCAGTGTATCAGATGGATGTGAAGAGTGATTTATTGTATGGGGATCTTCATGAGGAAATCTATATGGAGTAGACACTTGGTTTTGTATAAGACTCTTCACTTGTTTATAGGCTTTGTCGTTCATTTTATGGTCTTAAACAATCCCCTCTGATTTGGTATGAGAAGATGAATAATAATTTTTTTTTTTAGTACACACATTTGTAATTTGAATTTGTAGTTTATACTCAAAGGAATGGAGAGGATATCCTAATTATTGTTCTCTATGTGGATGATTTGATTCTCACAAGGAGTTCCACTTGCATGATTTAGAGTACTCAACTAGAATTGATGGAGTGTTTTGATATGATCAACCTTGGTCTTTTACATTACTTCCTTGGTCTTTAGGTTCATCAAATTTCTAATGGGATATTTATTTTGTAATAGAAGTATGCTCTAAACTTGCTTCAGTTATTTGGTATGGTTGATTGTAAGCCTACCCCCACACCTTTTCAATAAGTTGTTGTATTGTCTACCAATTGCACTACTCCCACAAGTGATCCTACCTTGTATCAACAGTTGGTTGGTAGTATTTTATACTTGTCATATAGTTGTCATGATATTTCCTTTGCAGTTGGAATTGTCTCTCATTTCTCTCAAGACCCTCATGAGAGTCATTGGAAGGAAACCAAACATATCTTATGACACATTCATGGGACTACACATTTTGGAATTCGTTACACATCAAGAGCTTCTTAGATTTTGGGCTACACTTGCTTAGATTGGGCTAGTGATGTCAATTATCAAAATTCAACTTTTGAATTTGTTATTTATTTTGGTTCTGGTCTAATTACATGGTTATGCAAGAAGTAGATTTCTATTGCATTATCATCGATAAAGGTTGAGTATCAAGGTGCAGTTTTGGCTAGTCAGGAGATTTTGTGGCTTTGTCAATTGATGACTAAGTTTAGCTTTCCTTCCAATCAACCTACTACTCTTTGGTGTGACAACCAAAGTGTCATTCATATCTCTTGCAACCTAGTGGAACATTAGCATACTAAACATATTGAGATCCACATTCATCCAATAACTAATACAAGATGGTGTTCTCAGCTTGGAGTACTTGCCTACGAAGCAACAAATTGTAGACATCTTCATTAAACCTTTGGAATTTCTTTGTTATCTTCAATTATGATTGATGCTTGGGATGGAGGAAGTTGTCTTCGGAGGGTCTTCTTGAGTGTTTCTTACTTCTCTTATTTTTATTTGTATTTTTAGTTTTTCTTTCTTTTGGAGAGGATTTTTCTTTTGCAGGGTTTTTCTCCTTTTCTCCATTTGCGAGAGATTTATTTTTTGTACATGGATACCTCATTAGGCCTTGTTGTCGAGACTTATCTTCTAAATATTTTGCATCATGCATTGGTTTGTTCCTCCCTAAGTTTCACTTAAGAGGATGTTGGTCTGAATAAATTCTTGTACCTAGTTAATTCCTACTAGGGGAATTTTTCACATGTTAAGTTTACTTAGGTCCTAGGATTCCTTCTAGAAGTCTTAACTGTCTTTTCTAGATCTTATCTTATCCTAGGTAGTTATGAGTTATTTGTCTCATGTGATATGATTAAGAAACTTGTCATGATCATGTATACCTATCTCCCACCTTGCCTTTATAAGCAAGACATATCTTGCATATTTTACATATTTTTCACATATTATGAATCTTGTATTATATTGTATTTCTTGTTTGGTGGAATAACATCTTCCATTGTTGCTTCTCTCTTTTAAATGTGGAGATTATTTGGTGTTGCAAATTGAAGATCTTGGTTGCTTACTTCAAAAAATTCTCATGTAAGAATAATAGACATATTTGAATGATGCGGAAGATCCAAAGATAATGGTGAAATATTTGAAAGTTGCTCAAATGCTCTATGTGGAGATTGATGTGGAAAAAACTCAAATATGTATATGGGTTGACAAAAATATTTCAATGAGGTTGTCATAAAATGTTCTTTCCAACTATATAAAATTGGATTCACTAAAAAGGACTAATACAAATGGTGAGTAATCATCCCAATTGAATGTAGTTGAAACATAACTATGATTATCTTGTTGGGTTGAATCATGAGAAACCAATGATGTAGGAAAACTCAATACTAAAGAAGTAGAATATTCAAATGAAATGTGATATCAATACATAAGGTGAAGGAACTAATGAGGAGTAAGGTAATACTAGTGTCATCTATACTCAAATCATCATCAAATTCAATATAAATAAAGGAAGAAAATGAATACAATCTGGAATCATGATCAACATGACCCATGAAAATGATGTCTCTACTTTGCAAATTTCTTATCATCATGGAATGTGTGAACTCAACTATTTTTCTTATGCCACTATGTGTAATATGATAAATGGAAGGAAATTATTGGATAAGCAAGGTACATAAAGTACATCATTGAATGTCCCTTCTCCAATTTCAATAGATCCTTTTCCAAGATTTGACATATAGGCATTATTCACCATCAATATTGATGGGAATGAACAAGGATTAATATGGAAAATAACTCCTTGGATGCAACTGTGTGGTGTGTACAGGAGAAAATTTGCACCCCTTACACAAATTCCCCTTTTACACATCCTCACCTTAGAAAACCAAATCCGAAGTCAAAATTCCACATCAACTAACTGCCTTCCTTCCACTTGGCATCTATTTATGGTGTCAGTAGGATAATATTTGTCAGGGATGCTCACGCAACGTGCAGGCGTCCACATGGTACACTTACGTCCCCGATGGATTCCTGTGTCTGAAGTTGGTAGAGGTGTTACCCTTTTGATTGGAGTCGATTTGCAACATCCCTCTTCAACCAACTAACCCTGAAAATGATAGATTCTTCCTTCTCCTTCAAATTTATTCATTCTCACTTCACTTGGACCTCTAAGCATTTTTCCAGCATTCTTTCCATTCTCAAGCAACACTTCAACACTCCATTGTAGCAACAACACTGTCAACTCCGCAAAACAAGTGTGAAGCAAGCCATTAGCAACACGGGCTTGGGGTCTTGCTAGAATCTCCTTTCCAAGTCCGTATTCTCCTCCATTGGCTAGTGAGCTCTTGGTGGAAGTGGTAACGTTTCACTTCTCTCCTTTGCGATTTGGTTGAGTAGCTCTTTACTATTTTGTAGTGTTTATTGCAATCTCTACTTTCTTTACTTCTTTATCGCACATTTCTATCTTGTTGCTATCTGGATATTCCTAGAGGTGGAAACACCAAAACGAGGGTTTGGCTAAGGTAGGCCCTTATACAACCCCAACAATTTTCCCCTTCCTTCTTGTGTGCAGGTGAAAGAGTGTGTGGAGCTAGCTAGCAAACATGCATTTTTGTGAGATTATCTTTATTACTTTAGCCTCTATCTACCTGCTTTATCATCTTCGTTTGTATCTATCCTACCTTATTATTCTATTTTTCCCATTGAAACCAATCAACTATGCCGATTATTTAGTTTTTGAGTATTTCGAGCTATGTTCACTATTTTCTATCCATACAAACGCCAGCAAGCTTGGGATATGCTAGCGCGCCACACTGACATCCTAGAACTGCGTTGTCATTCTCAGATAGAGAGTTTTCTGAGGCACAGTACCGATTCCAAAAACCAGCTCGCCTAGCCCAAACTAAAGTTCAGATCTATAGAGTGATTGAGGTGCATTATAGTCCTCATCGTTATTGATCCCTATTCCCAAAACATCCCTTTAGAGTGAGGTAAGTTAGGGCAGCCCTCTGCTCTCAGATCTTTGTGACCTGGAAACTTGACATGGTTGGTCCCCCTCTCTTACATTTTTGGTGAACCCGATGTGAACTAGTGTTCATCCATTCATCAGTATTGAGACTTTTCCCTTGTACCTTGTGATCATTGAATGCTTGAGTGTTGTGAAGGTTTATGAGCATCACAACCCAATCCATGACTTTCGGGTACATTATTAGGATAAGTTTGAGACACCTTCCGATGGAGAGGATGAAGGTCACTACTAGTTTCTCTATAGGCCTTTTTGTTGGAATTGTCGTTGGTCTTGCCGCTTAGGAGCAATTGTCAAGGGGTGAGGTAGGGATCTTCGATGAGATTGACCATGTCCCCACTCCTACTACATCTCCTACACTATTGTTGGTAGACGAGCATGAGGCTGTTCACATTCCTTTAGAATATATCTCTATCCTTAGCAAAGGACTAGGTGACTTGGAGAATCACTTGGAAAAGCACCCGAAGATGGCTAGGGCCGCTAGGGTTATCAGCAAAATAAAGTATATGGTGGGAAAAGACTAAACATGCATAGAACTCTTGGCTAGTCTCTCTAGTTTAACTAAAGCATGTGCTCATCCAAACAATCCTAACATTATACAAGGGGCCACTTTTGAGGACCATGAGAGACAGCTAGGAATGTTGATGCCTCCCATGTTTGTGTACATGGCTGACACATTCCCATTGATCATCATCCCTTCTACCTCTGAGGGATCCGAAACTATCAAGGAAAATAGAATACCCTTTGGTTTTAGTTTCATCCTTCTTGTCACCTCTAATGGTGGAGGTATTGGAAGATTGAGTGGTAGAGGCTTTGGTAGTGGTGGTGGTTTCAATGGTGGAAGTGGTGCTGGAAAAGGTGGTTTTGGTGGAGGCCATGGCGGTGGCTTTGGAAGCATAGGTGGCTCTGGTGGAGGGCTTGTTGGTGGCGGTGGCTCTAGCAGTGGTTCCGAAGGTGGCTCCAGTGGTGGTTCTGGAGGAGGTTCCATTGGACCTTTTTCATCCCAAGACCCTATTCTAAATACTCTTCTTTAGAATATGGATAAGATGCAAAGCCAGCTGGCGAGTCTCTCCCAAGCCTTTGCCCAGCCTATCATTCAATGCTTTTTCTAACATACCCCATTATCAGTAGTAATTTTAAACACTCCCTTCCCCCGAGGAATGGAGATTCCCAAATTTGAAAAATATGGTGGAAAAGGGGACCTACAAACTCATGTGTCCATCTTCAACACCTTGTGTACTTATTTCTTCCATCACGATGCATTGATGGAAAAATTATTCCCTCGATCTCTTAAGGATACAACACTCGAATGGTACTATTCCTTACTCGACAATTCCATCTTCTTATTCGATCAACTTGTAAAGTAGTTTCTCTGATAGTTCCAAGCCAACATCGGACTGAAGATAACCTTTTTAGATCTTGTCTAATACAAACAAGGAAATAACAGAAAGATTATTGATTTTATAGCACGATACCAAACTCTCTTTTCACAAATATCATATCTGTTGCTCAATTCTAATGTGTAGAAGGTGTTCATAGGGAACTTGCAAAGACCTTGGTGGGAGAAATTTTCCCTTATGAAATACCCTTCTTTCGTGCATTTGTGTGTTGCATTACGAGAGTATCAACAAACGATAGTTTAGTTCGAGGGATCCCTCCTATTCAAAAGGAAAGTCCATTGTATCAATCTCTAGAAAAGGCAAGGCTGTTACAAATGTAGTGGATGCTACGAATGATAACGGCCTCAGACACAACATAAATTTCACAAGGTTAGCATAATCTTATTCTTCCATCTTGTAGAAGTTACTAAAGGATAAGATCATAACCTTAGAGAACCCCAAACCTCTCAAGGAACCTTTCCCTAGTTGGTATGATTTGAATACCTTTTGTCAGTACCATCGAGTTAACGGAAATGATACCGAATGTTTTATGCACTTGCATCATGAGATACAGGACCACATCGAGGATGGTACTATTCGTCTTGATGGAAGTAAAAAAAATACAAACAAATCGGTGGCGAAAGCGAATAGTGAGTTGAAAATATACACAAACCTGTTTCCATTACACTCTGCCAACATGATTATCGATCCCTCCAATTCTACCACTCGGCTTGAGGCGTATGTTAACATGGCCATGGTTACTCCTACCTTGTAACCTATGCTTAGCTCTCTAGACGTGACATTCACATTGCAAGATTTACCATTACATAACAAGCCCTCTCCCCTCTACATTCCAGCTCGCCTCAATGGCAACATTGTGACAGGGGTCTTAGTCGACCTCGTGAGTTGAGTGAATGTCATTATAGAAGAGACATTGTGGCTTAATTCATTGCATAGAAAGGAGTACGAAGAAACAAAATCTACCATCCATACACACAATGGTTTTAGTATAAAACCATACGGATTGATAACTTTGTCCATCCTAGTAAGACCTAGGGCTATAGACATAGTCTTTGGTGTTATTCCAGAGTCAAATCTATTCAGGATGAAGTTGGGCATACCTTGGATAGCTTCCATGAATGGAATCACCTTTGTCATTCATAAATGTTTGAAGTTCTCCCATGAAGGTGTTGTGCATGTAGTACATGATACCAGCCATTGTTGTCCCATGGGGCTTACTCGTTGGATCATTTTTTGGCCTACCTTGATCGGTCTGCTCCCTCCAAGAACAAACCTAATTTAAAAAAACAATGTGAAGTATAAGACCGGGGGCAAGGGACAACCGAAATTGACCCTTCTGGTAGTACAACAGTCGACTGCCTCCCCTTCTCGAAAGAGAAAAGAGAAGCTACCTCATTCTCGAGATGGCTCTCCCACTCCTCTTCCTAGAGGATAGTTTTGGATGAATATGCTTGGATTTTATCCGTCGAGTCTGATGATACTTGCTTGGTGTAAGCCTAAGATTAGGATATTGAACCTCCCTACTAAGCCACTTAGACCTTGGTACTACTTGTATGGCAAGAGAAAAGGTCCCCATGGGGAATCCTCTATGTCCCGGCCTCCGCGGCCTCCCACCGCTTCTACTCCCAAAGCAGTAAATGGGAAGAGGTCCACTACCAAGGCATTGGAGTTGACTCCCCATGTCATCTCTCAATCTCTTCCTCTTGCTCCCATTCAGGAGATTGTCCCACCACTAGAAACAATTAAAGTGGACACTCCCATGGCTGAGCAGGAGCCTTTTGTTCCCTCATACCCTCCGGTCTCTAGCTCAAAGAGCTACAAAAACTGCCTTGCATGTGAGTGCAAGTGTCTATGAAAGGATCTCCCGGCTGAGTAGGCCGCTTTGCAAAAGAAGGAAGAGGATTTGACTATCCCTGTCTTAGGGTCTCCTGATGTGTCCTCATCTCTCCTCCGCTCTGCTTTTGTTCAATCTAGTTTAGTCTCACTTCCAGCTTTTGTTGTGAGTATGAATGTGCTTGACCCAAAAAAGGTGTAGGTTTTTATCACTCCTTTGGTGGAGCCACCCTTGTTGATGTCCCTTCCAAATGTCCCTCCTTTCCCTAAGCCTGTGGATATGTCAAATACTTCGATGGTATTTGTTGTGATTTTCTACTCCTCCTCTGCACCTCTTACCTTGTCTATGGGGAGTTCACATCCCCCGACTAAGCAGAAGATGGAGGATGGCCCTTCCAGCAATGGAGGGTATTAGAGGATCCCACCTTCTCCCAAGGGTGGTCCTACGCTGGCTTGTTTCATCCTAGTAATGAAACCAGCCCCGACTTCCCCTAAGTTTGTCACCGCTCCCAATTCACTCGGTGAGCCTAGCGGTGAACCTCGAGCACAACCCTTTCTGTCCATTGAGGTATGACATGACACTCTAGCAAAGTGCATGTTTAACTCTCTAGATGAAGTTCTATCTTTGTCAGTGATTTTTGCAAAATCATTGACCATAGCTCCACAAGAGCTGAGTGGAGGAGACCTTGTGGGGCCTTCTTCCTTAGCCCTTGTTGCAAGAGGGTCGGAAGTTCCTCCCCTTAATATTCCACCACTACAGGCTCATCCTCCTTCCTCTTATGATGATCTAAAGTGGGTACCGGATGACCTCTTGGTTGATGAGTGTTAGGGGGAAACCTATTCTTTATCTTTAGATTAGATGTGTGTGTTGTGATGTGTTCCCTCATGATCCTGCTATGTGTTCCTGGATGACCCTTGTCACCCTTTTTGGTGCTTGGATATAGGCGTGGTTTTGGTGTCGTGAACCTTCTTCTATTTGTATCATCATTCTTCCATGTTTGTGATTGATTTTCGATAAATTGGGGACGATGCAAAGTGTTGGGAGAATTTAGGCTTCCCTTCCATGTTGACCCAATTTTTTATTTTTACTTTGTTTTCTCATGCATTCTTCACATGGTCTGATATAGTAGGGGGTTGATGATAGTTCATTTTATATACCATTATTATACTTATATATATTTATGAGCAGTTTTGAACCCGAAATATCAGATTGCCCTTGTGCTCTTTATTTGTGATCATCTCTCTTTCACTCTTTTCTTATCTTTTTCTCTTCTTTGCTTGAGTTGTCCATTTCATGTCTGACAATGCTAGTACTTTGATTTTTAGAAAATGTATTAGTTTCCAACGAATCTTTTCTCGAGAATCTTTGCAAAAAATTTCAAAGAATCGCATTCTCAACTTGGACCCCTAACGAAACATGTTTCCTTCATCATGGGTTCACAAAGAAAGAACTTGAGAACTTTCCTTCGAGGAGGAAGCAACTTTGACCTTCCCCTCACAAGGGGGTATCTTCTTCCTTCCGAATTCCTTGATGAAGTGAACATCTTTCAAAAAGATTCCTTGGTGTTGAATCAATTTGAGAAAAAATCTCTTCCACACTTTCAAATAGTGTGTCTCTTAAGTGGACCCCTTTCTTCACACCAGGTTCCCAAGGGACTCTTTTGAAAATTTTCCAACTTTTTTTTGTTCTGGGTGACTATTTGCTTACTTGCTTGTGTGGCTGCTTTCAGACATGTTCTATCTGCAGGTAAATGTGTCTCTTTGTAGGTGCGCCTATAAAGCCGCTTTCTGACTCTGTGGAGTCTCCTTTTTTGGGTTTCCTCCATGTGAGAGATCTTGGAGGATGCCTTCCCTACAAGGCTGGGGGCTTGTAGGGCACTTTTTCTGGGTTTCCTTCATGTGAGAGATCTTGGAGGATTCCTTCCCTACAGGTTTGTGGGCCTATGGGGTGCTTTTTCTGGGTTTCCTTCATGTGAGAGATCTTGGAGGAAACCTTCCTTGCAGGTTTGTAGGCCTGTGACACACTTAATTCTTTAGGCTTCCTTCATGTGAGAGATCTTGAGGGTTGTCTCCTTGCGTGTCTATGGGCCTATAAGATACTTTAATTCTACAACTTCATAGTTTTGCAGGGCTATGGATTCCTTTGCCCACCTTGCACTTTCGAGCTCGCCAGATTGTGGCCTACTTCCTCAATGGTTCAGGTATAAATTTCTAACCATACTAACTCTTCGATCTACTTTACCGAAGCACTCATCAATATTCATGCTTACTAAAGTGGGGAAAAATGTATAGGAGTGAATTTGCACCCCTTACACAAATTCCCCTTTTACACATCCTCACATTAGAAAACCAAATCTGAAGTCAAAATTCCACATCAGTTGGATGCCTTCCTTCCACTTGGCATATGTCTGTGGTGTCAGTAGGAGAATATTTTTTGGAGATGCTAGCATGGTGTGCAGATGTTCGTGCCACACACTTTCGTCCCTGACGAATTCCTATGTCTAAAGTTGGTAGAGGCATTACACTTTTGATTGGAGTCGATTTGTAACGTCCCTCTTTAACCAACTGACCCCAAAAATGGTAGATTCTTCCTTCTTCTCCTTCAAATTCATTCATTCTCACTTCACTTGGACCTTTAAGAATTCAATCCATCTTTCTCTCACACTCTCTAAGCATTTTTCCAACATTCTCTCCATTCTCAAGCAACACTTCAACACTCCATTGCAGCAACAACACTATGTCAACTCTGCAAAGAAAGTGTGAAGCAAGTCATTACCGGCATGGGCTTGAGGTCTTGCGAGGCTCTCCTTTCCAAGTCCATATTCTCCTCCATTGGCTAGTGAGCTCTTGGTGGACGTGGTAATATTTCCCTCCTCTCCTTTTTGATTTGGTGGAGTAGCTCTTTACTGTTTTGTAATGTTTATTGCAATCTCTACTTTCTTTACTTCTTTATTGCATATTTCTATCTCATTGCTATCTGGCTGTCCGTGGAGGTGGAAACACCAAAATGGGGGTTTGATTGAGGTAGGCCCCTATATAGCCCCAAAAATTTCCCCCTTCCTTCTTGTGTGCAGGTGAAAGAGCATGTGGAGCTAGTTGGCGAATGTGCATTTTTGTGAGATTATCTTTATTACTTTAGCCTTTATCTACCTGATTTGTCATCTTCGTTTGTATCTGTCCTACCTTATTATTCTATTTTTCCAATCGAAACCAATCAACTAGGCCAATTAGTTAGTTTTTTAGTAGTTCGTACTGTGTTCACTATTTTCTGACCATGCGGATGCCAGCACACCCGAGAGATGCCAGCGCACCGCCTTGATGTCCCATAACTGTGTTGTCATTCTCAGACAAAGAGCTGTCTGAGGCACTGTACCAACTCCAGAAACAAGCTCACCTAGCCCAAACTAAAGTTCAAATCTGTAGAGTGATTGAGGCGCATTATAGTCCTCACCATTCTCGATCCCTATTCCCAAAACATCCCTTTAGAGTGAGGTAAGTTAGGACATCCCTCCGCTCTCTGTGACCTGGGGCCTTGATGTGGTTGGTCTCCCTCTCTTACAGTGTGACTCCTTGGAATCAAGAAGCCACTTGTGTGATGTGTTTGTAGAAGCAAAGAGTTCCAAATTCTTTTCCTTATCTTTTCTTGAATATTCTGACGATGTGGATAGAGACAAGGAAAAACCACTTGTCCTAGATGTAGGCAATTGAATGTGATGTTAATGAAGAAGATGCCTCATTTCATCATTTTCATTTTTAAAGAATTGGTGTTCTGCAGGCCCTTATTTAATTTATTACAATAAGTACATGTGGGCCTCTCCTTATAATTTTTCCCTTTTGATGAGGAAGATGAAAGATTGAGTCTTTGATTTTTGTCCCTTAGATTTGGAAGCATTTTGATCAATTGTAACAAGAGCTTGTGGATTTGAAGGTTGCAATGTGGTACCCATTTGAATAATTTTTTCTTGCTCCTTTGTAAGAGATACAATAAATTTGGAATCTTAGCAAATTCAATTTAATGAAGAACTCATGAATTGTGTTAAAGTCTTATGGATTAAGACTTATTAGTTCATTCTCTAGTTGATGTCCGCTCATTACATCTTTCTTACCAAATAGATTTTCTAATGTTGTTCATACATCATTAGGTGTTGTGGCAAAATTAATGTGCAAGAGAAGGTCGAGATAAATAAATGTACACAAAGTTCCATAGGATTCATCAATTCGATTGTCATTTTTTATTTTTAGTTGCTCCTGTAGGTTTAGGTTCCAAACCCATAGTTACTTGATGTAATCCTAGTTTCTTGAGTTTTATTTCCATTGATTGCTTTCATTCATAAAAGTTAAATGGAGTTAGGATTATGTCCATTTTGCAGAATAATACACAAGACAACCCCCCTTGATTTTGATCCTCTTAAATTGACACTATATATTTTAGTGCATATACAATATCAATGAAATAAATAATGACACTTTATAATCGAGTGCAATATCATTTTCAATGAGATGGGAAAATGATTATTCACTTTTACAAAATCAATATTCGATTTGAGTAGCTTAACCAAGAATTACTATAATCTATTTGTTGCCCAATTTGCACTTAGAAACTTAAAGTTTTTCTTTTAAAAGAGGAAAAAAAATTTGTGGTTAAATCATCTCGACACTAAAGTCTCCAAAACGAAAAAAGATTTCTATCAACTATTCACAATTTTTTTTTTTGAAAATTAAACCAAAATGAAAAAATTCCCCTTTTACAAATTTTAATAAAAACTGATAGTCACAAGTTACAACGTGAATAAAATTGAGAGTTTGAAGACTATTCTTAGGTAGTTAGAACTGGTCAAAATGACAACATTTAATTCCAAACAGTTGTACTCTTTTTCTTTTTTGGATACAACAGGGGTGTCCCTGCGACCCAACCCAGCGTCCCAGTGACTCGTATGTTGGGTACCTGGGGCGAGCTGGGACGAGACTAATCCCCTGTGGGTGATATCCCACCCACAAAAAGTCCCACCTCTTAAAAACAGTTGTACTCTTTGTTCCAATATGAAAATTGATCGATTCTTCTACTTACCAAGTGTAAACTTTAGAGAGCGTGGCTGTAGAGGTCAATGGGTGCAGCGAATGCCACCTTGGAAGATAATACAAACTCCTATTTTGCTTCTTCAATCAGTGAACATGAATCAAACTAGCATTAGCATCCTACGCCCATGAAAGATGTCACTAGTAAGTAGGAGGTGTGAGTGCATGGAAGCCGTTATAGGAGTGTTGTTCACTGGAGGAATTAGATCATTAAACCTCTCACAACTTGTAGCTGTCAATTAAAATTTTGGTGGTCAAAAGATTGATAGAATTTTGTAGATGACACCTTCAATACTATGGTTGATATATCATGGATCTGGAAGAGAATGGTCACCAGATTGCAATGTTTCCTCCTCTCAATGCTATGAATTTGCAACAAATTGAATACAATTTATAGAAGACAGAAGGCGCTTCCAGGAGGCCTTGGTTGTGCTAGGCGTGAGGTTGTGGGATAACCAAATGGAGGAGAGCCCAAACTGTTGGAGACTCCTTCACGGATAAAAATGTCTTTCGAAACTCAAATAGAGAGCCCAATACATACAACAAATCAAATGGCATGCAACTGTATTTAAAATAAAACTCTAAAAAGAAATGAACCAGTGATCAATTGTAGAATGGTTATGTGAGGAAATTTTGACTATGGGAAGAGTTTTGCTAGCATGGCTTTGATATCATATTGGGATTAGTCAAAATCATAAAGAAAAAACCAAGATAAACTTTAACAAAATATGAGCACACAATAAGTTTTATGATTGGGTGTTGCCTTTTTAAATATATTGATAGGTTAATAACTTTTTCTGCTTCTTGTATTTTCTTTGTTTGGTATACTTTTTACTTAGAAATGAAAAATTGCACTAGTATCAATCAAAATAGATTTAATCACAAAAATAAATCAAAGATAAATCACAAAAACTTGAGGATCTTTCAATCCATCACTTTCATAACATATTAAGTTACTACAGTTAAATTTTTTGCCCACTAAATTGCCAATAGACACATCGAAAAGAATAACTCTCCACATATTATATATATATTAATATTTAATATATACATGCTAATTTTATGCCTCTCACAAATACAAAACATATGAATTCTAAAAAAATATATAAAAAATTATATGAAATAATCTTTAAAAAATCATTATTATTTATTGGTAAGATATTCTAAAATTTAAGTATATATCCAAATTGTTTGACTTTCAAATTAAAATAAAATAAAATAATATATTTTATTCTTTATCTTTCTATATAGCTTTTAAACATAAAATATATAATAATAATTTTAAAATAATCTGAAGACACAAAACCACACAAAACCACTTAATTATAACAGATTTAAAAAGCAAGTGCAGAATAATGTCTTACTTTTTGACCATTTTTATTCCGTTCTTGTCGACCACTTCTTCCCTTGAAAAATATCACATTTTATCTAAAGGAAGCCCCTTTGTGTTTCATGAGGTTTATGCTTTAAAGTATTTACTTTATTCATATTCATGTTTCCTTGACATTCATTTTGTTTCTTATCATACATGGCTTTTTTAAGTATTTATTTTAAGTGGTTTTTATTTATTATGTAAGTCCACTTTTTCCATAAAGCACTTTTCAATGGTAAAAAACATTTTTTTTAATGTATTTTTTAATTTAATTTTGTGTTATATATATATATTGTACTTAAATTTGTAGTTTTATTTGTATTAGTTTATATATCTAATCTTTGATCATTTATCTAATTAGATCTATCTTAGACACTAATTAAAACCAAAAAATTTAGTTGTTGATCCCATTTTAATCTTTGGTCCTAAGTCAATTCTACACAAATATTCACACTTTATTGTTATGTTATTTTTATAAAAAGACATTATTACATATATTACAATTATCTAATGCCAAGAGAGAATAGTCATTCACATCTATCAAATCACACATGTTCACCTTAGTACATGTGAATCACCTAGTGATCATTCTATAATTCATATGTGTGTTAAAGCTTGTTGTTTGTTAAGATATTTTTAAATACCGCTAGATTCATAAAAAACCTGAGTGTAAAAAAGAATATTGTTGCCTAGTTGTCTACCATTATTAAAATTCACAAAGAAAAATCTATAGATAATCATAGGTTAAGTTCATAGTCATAGTATTGGTTTGCAATCGAAACTTAGATCTAAATGGAAGGAAATTTGTAGTAGTAATAACCATTTTCACCTGACCTTGGAAGAGAAAAGTATGCAACCAAGTATTCAAAATCCACAATGCAAAAGAATAAACAAACATATCATCAAGATGTTACAAGATGTACCCTAAAAAAACCCCCATAAAGGAAAAAAATTACCGATAAAAGCACTCACACATTCAATGTATTATTTCATGAAAAATATTGTAATACACTTACAAAGTCTTTGTGTAAAGCTTCTAAAACATCAACCTCACTAATTGCACTCCATGTGACAAGAAAATGAGAATCATATAACCACACATCCCAATCCATGTTTCCTCTCCTCACATGTGTAACCTACAAGAGATGTGCAATCGACCTTAGCCAACAAGTCAAAGGTTACATAATTCATCCTCAACAACTATTCATGTGCCTTCTTTTATAAAAAAATGTTTGGATAGAACCACTAAATAGTATTGAATAAATTGTGTGCCTCTAAACCACGAGCTTACAAAAATATGTCCCATTTATAATTTTTGATGCAACATATAAAATACATAAATTGGAGTCATAAAATGATAAGAGATTAAATATAGTAAACTAATTTTATGTTTAATATATTTATGGTTAATAATCCATGTTTGTTCTTGAACAATAATAATTCTACAATGGTTATGTAAGTGTCCCATAGTATTACTATGACAACATAATTGTAGCTAACTTGCAACTTCCCTATAGCCATCATATAGTCTTTCAAAAGTGAATTTACAATAGTTCTATACAAAATCTATAAAATTTTAGTAGTGCTTATATTATTATTCACTAGTATAGTGTGTATTGATTGGGATGTACAACACTCATACCCATACTCTTTCATGTTCTTTTTATCTCTTAATATATCTTATATTATTTTTTAAACATCTCTTCTATGCATGTGTCTGATGTTTAGTGGAGTCACAAATAGTGATTCAACGCATTTGTGTGTGAGAGTGTGTAGTCACTTGTTGCAATATCTCTTTGTGATCCAATGGTTTCCTATAAAAAACCTTAGTTGAAATTTGTTGAGTTTTTCTATGGTTGTTCGAGGTATTATAGTTGAAATATAAGTTTTGATGGTCCTATAAAAGGTTTTAGTGGCGCTTGAATTTCTTCTCTGGTATTGGGAAGGTTTTCACTACAAAAATGAAATTGTGTTTACCAAAAGGTGATGATGCCTCTGCAATAACTACTATAGAGGTTGGTATTAATGAAATAATTGTCATTGATAAGATATTTTATGGTAGATATTAAAATCATCAAGAATGGTGATTTCAATAGTAATGTAAGTGATGTTAGAATATAAAGTGAAAAATATGTTAGCAATATTAGCAATTGAGGACTAAAAGTAGCACCAAAAACTAAATTTGAATAGTGACATGGCATAAATGATGGAAAAAATAACGGTGTAAATATTTCATCATAATAAATTTATATTGCATAATTGACTTAAGCTATGCACCAAACTAGAAGTATGTTAGATGATAGTCTCCAAACTCAATAAGTTAATAGTTGATTTAGAGGTTCTTAAGACTTCTTAAAAAATAGTGTGATTTCATTTTTTAAATGAAATAAACATCTAAAAATAAATTAAATCTTAAATTTTTATTTGAAAAATATTCAAAATAAATATATTGAAAAAGGTTTTGGTACAAATTGATATAGAAATCAAGTAGAACATAGCAAAAAAAAGTCTATACTATGATGTATAAAAGAAAATATGCAATAAAAATCTAAAAAAATAAAATTATTACCATATCACAAAAAATAAGAAGTTATGATAATCAATATAGGCATAAATAATTTTACTAACAAATGCATGCGAATTCAAAGTTGCTTCAAATAATATTTAAAAAGTTTAAAAGCTGGTTGTCTTCCTTTATAAAGGCATGAGCATACATATACATTTTTTCTAAACTAAGGAAATCCTCACAAATGCCAGGTAACTATTAAAAATATTGAGGTGAGTTGAATATCCTAAAAATTATTTTGAAATTTGGCCATTGCAACTAATTGGTGAGGTGGAATATAAAATATCTTAATTTTGTGAGAAAAAATAAAAAGTATAATTAGCTTAAATATTGTGCTATTTATACTAGATATTATATGTAATGGTGAATTAAACTATTGTTAACTTTTAGATTATATTAAATTAAATAAAAAATAGAAAGAATTGCACTAAGAATTTTAGATAATAGAAAATAGAAGTGTTGAAATATCAAATTAGATAGAGAAATAAAAATAGAAAAAATATAAATCTTAACACTATACGATGGAGCTTATAGTCTAGAACATTATTGTGATGTATGTACATCTATATGATGTATTGTATTCCTTCTTATGCATTGTTATGCAAATGTCACATTTTCATCAAAGAAAGTTGATAAATTCAAAGTTTTTACTAGATTTCAAATCCTTGTACACAATAGGAAATACATACAACAAAATAGGAAAACCATTGGTGAGCATATTTATTGAAACTAAGTTAAACTAACTAGAACAAAATAATGAAATGACAAAAAAGTGAAGATATAAAACCTTTGTGTGATTGTAGTATTCCAAATGCTTGTAGCTAAAATGAGAGGAGATGTTGGGTTTTCTTAAGATCTTGCTACAAGTGATCAAGCCTCGATTTTCATATTTTGACCTCCATAGGCAATCAAAAAGATATAAAATGTGTTTGATTTTATCCTATGTTTATCTAGGACTAAAACTACTGATAAAATCTAGCAATACCACTTATATGTCTATAAGGGGTGACAAATAATGTATATGCATGTAACCAATAAGGAAATAAAAAATCAATGGTACCACATACACATCAACATATTTTACAATAAGGAAGGTAATCCAATGATAAGTTAAGACAATAAATTACAAAATAAAACAAGAACAAAGTCACCTCAAATTGTTAGAAAATCCAAGGGAGACAAATTTGATTGTGAAGTGCTACCAAGATTTTTAGGAGAGTATTAAAAATGATGGAATATTTTCTTAAAAGAAACTTGTAGATGAAGAGTCATAGATTAAATGAGATAGATTTTAAAAATATGAAAAAAATATATTCTAAGGGCTAAAAATCCATTTAAATTCACTATAAAGTATGATTACCACTGGCTTGAGCATGTAGTAGGTGGTGAAATTATTAGCAATGAACATTAAACATTAAATTTTCATGGGTTATAACATGTACTAGTGTCCAAATAGTTACAACTCTTGGAAAGGCCAAACGATAAGAAATAATAAGGTTGGCACATATGAAACATAATTTTATTCTAAAGAAACCATGAAAGGTCATGACCTTAGCACCATGGGTAGAAAAAGACTAAAGCAAAGGCCAATTTTCCTAAAACCATGCTAGGGGATATGGAAAAGTGGATCTAAAACATAATGTAAAATAAAGGGTATACAAATTTTGACATTACATTTTCCCTCACTTTAGTAGGCTAATGATCTTAGGTGATATGTAATGCTAAACTACACAAATAAAATGTTGAAAGTAAATAACATCACAAAGGATACTCTAAAAGGATATTGTAGAGGATGTATAAACCTCTTCAAGTGAAGGAACCATACCCCTAGGTAGAGAAATTTCAAAACAAGTATATTAAACAACAAGAACCTACATGACACCAATATTAAGAAATATTAAAATATAAAGCCACTATATTAGAGTATCACAAACATATACATGGAAGCATGAAAATATACATTAAAAACATAAAACATATATCATAAGTATTAGAAATTGTGAGTATAATCATAACACAAGCTAAATACACCAAATCCAATAGATTCTAAGCATTACTTAACTAGTTAAGCTATACTCCCAATGAAATACTTGAAAAACATAGAACAAAGATGCCATTTAAACATAAAATTTTAAGAAATGCATAAAGGAACCTAGTTAAATTCCTCAAACCTCATCCCATTGGGGGATTGGTGCTACATTATATGGAATGACAACCCTTTCCCAATCCCTAGATGGAAACAAGCTCAAAGATGGTAGTCATTGATGAAAATTAAGCTAAAAAAGGATGAAAATCCAAAATGGATGCAAGATGGATGAAAGTGAGTATGCAATTGTGCAACATAACTTTGCTAAAATGGAAGTGGATCCTTTTCTCTCCAAAATGAGGAGTATTTAGAGGAGAAAACGTCGAATCAAGGGTTAGGATTGATTTGATCAATCAAGAGATGAGAAGCAATGAGAGGTGAAGGCATGGATCAAGGATTCTCATCAATGGATGAGAATGCAAGTTGACATGGATCAAGGATTTAATCAATGGATCTCATTGATTCAAATAAGCGCACTTCCTAAAATTTAGGAAGTTTGTTACAAAAGAATATTCCATTTTTGAGTTCAAACAGAAGACTATTC